>PITA01018231.1:0-40748 GCA_004023965.1 Spilogale gracilis | reverse complement strand
GGAGGATCATTGCTCTCCATGCCTTGGATGAGCGCTTGCCCAGGTGCACATCCCAGGGACACAAAGGACATATTGCCCCAGCCCACAGGGTACGTGTCTTTCCAGATTCTTGGTGGGGAAAGCCTGGAGGGACTTTCATCCACATTCATGGGTACCTCCACCAAAGTTTTCTGGCAGCTTGCGGCATGGCAAGAGGGGCAGATCACGCCACCCCCAACAATAGTCCACCATTCGGTGTTCTCCTAACTCTGCTAACAGGCAGCATTCAAGACAGCAGACCAGAAGGCGGGTTTTCTCAGAAGTCTGTCCTCCGTATCTCACCACACAGCTGGTGTTAATGTGCTTCTTCCCCACCATCAGTCTCCTCAACACCCATAACTGAGAAGTTGAAACTAGAATATGCAACTGAGAAATAAGAAAGAGGAATACTCTCTTCTTACTTTAATCTGGGCCTAACTATTGTTGATAGGAGTGTTTGAGAAGAAGCTCATCTAAACTTATGAATGAATCCACTGTAACTTCCACTTGACTATAAACCAAAAATGGAGCAAACCTATACCTTTACCTCTCAAAGAATAAGCAAACAGAAAAGTCAAGAGGCCCGTGTAAAAGTATCACAATTCCAGATAGAGGGACCACTCTAACAGCTCAGCTCTCAGTCTAATGTAAGAAAAAAAATTTTTTTAATGTTTGTGACCTCAGTTGAATGTTTTGATTTGTGATCTCAACACAATTTAAGAGATTATCCAAGTAGCAAGCACAAGCAAAAAAGCAGCAAAATGGGATCAGTACAATGGCCTGGGGGTGAAAATGAAGGCTATTGATTTCAGAATTGCACAGAAGAAGTAATGAGCCTTTTGGATATGCACATTATTTATAATGTAGAAAGTGAGCTCAGGGTGCCTGGGTGGCTCAGTCGGTTAAGAATCTGCCTTTAGCTCAGTTCATGATACCAGGGTCCTGGGATTGAGTCCCACATCAGGCTCCCAGCACAGTGGGGAGTTTGCTTCTCCCTCTGACCTTCCCCGCCACTCAGGCCCATGTACTTTCTCTCTTTTTCAAAAAGAAATAAATAAAATCTTTAAGAAAAGAAAAAATGAGCTCAAGAACTCTCATGTGTACTTCCTAAAACTGTACAGACGATCCTTGGGATGGTTCAATTTAGGATTTTTCGACCTTATAGTGGTATGAAAGTGACACATATCCACTAGAAAATGTCCTTTGAATTTAGAATTTAGATTTTTTTCAGAGCAAGCAATACGTGCTCTAATATTCTCTCATGATGCTGGGCAGTAGCAGTGAGCTGCAGCTCCTAGTCAGCCCATGACCATGAAGGTCAACAACTAAAACCATTCTGTACGCATAGAGCCATTCTGTTTTTAACTTCTGGTATTCAACAAATTACATAAAATATTCAGCACTTTATTCTAAAATAAATGGTAGGCTATGTAAAGACTGTGAGAATGTTTAGGGAGGCTAGGCTAAGTACACTATGATGTTTGATAGGTTACATATATTACATATGTCCTTGATTCAATGATGATTTCAACTTACATTGGATTTATTGGGAACATAACACCATATATCAAGGAATATCTGTATAACATCTTGGGTTAATATAAGAAAATATTAATCAAAAACAACAGTTTAGTCTGAGTTAATCATAGCCAGAAAGGACTGGCAGGGAGCTCTGAAGCACATTAAATATTGAGAGGTAATTCTCAACCATTGTTTTAAAAATAGTTACAAAATTGATGAAAGAATATTATCTTAAAAACAATGGCCTATATTACTAAAAAGAGCTTGATGGATTTTTATGTCCCCATAAACATATCAGCCTGAAAAAGATAAAAGAAACTTCTGTCAATAATATACAAGAACACCTTCAAAAAACTTGAAGCAAGCACTGTTACATGTAGAACTTGATTAATTTTCAGAATAAAGGCTTTCTTTATTTGGTTGACATCAATTCTTGAGAGTAGATCTATAGTGCCTCTAGGTGACATGTAAGTGGGTGCTGAGTAAACTATCAATAGAACCTTCTTGGAGTTAAAACTGCTTTGGTTATATATACCTTAAATTATTCCCACACATTTGTAATAATTAAGAAAAACAAACAAAAAAATCACTGTTGACACTGTCATTGGCCCTACTTCACCCTTTAGCATATGGTTCCTAGCCCTTGGCACAAAAAATTTAATAAGTATTTTAACTGACTGAACAACAGAAGAACAAAGAAAAGGAAAGCAATTTGTAACTGATTTTATTTTTAAGTATTTGGGACTTTTTTGGTCAGTTCCTATACAGGAATTAAGATTGAAATCCAAGAGAACTTCTTTGTAATAGTGAATTAGCACTCAAATGAGCTTGGTTAAAGAAACAATGCTATTTCAAGACAAAGGTGGGTTTTGAGAGAAGACAGTGTACAATAAATGCAACATCAGGAGGTTTTGAATGCCTATAATGCTCAGCTGTTTTGCTAAATGGGTGAATGAATTATTCAACTATTGCATTTTTTTCAACCTTTGAACCCCAATATATCTTTTCAATGACTACAGAAAAAGCATATTATTTTACAAATAGGTCTGAAAAATAGACTGAGCATGAGGATGTCTGATTTAAAGTATTTTGAGAATCCAAATGTATATTCCCATGGTGAGAAGTGGTTAAAAATACACGTGTGGCATACTTTTTGACATTAGAATAAAAATTATTTGATTTGTTAAAATTCAGTGTTAAAAATGGATGAGAATCTAAACTGTTTCTTTTTTTTAAAACTGTTTCTTATTAAAATACTGAGGGTTCATTTTCCATATGAATATTCCCACTTCCTTCTGTCACCCCTCACAACAATAACCAAATAGGCTGTTTTAAGAACTTATTATGTATTCTCATCAAGCCACCCTTTATATCATAGACTTCTGGGAGTTGAAGTAAGAAATGGGGAGAGAACAGGGCTTCTGCTAATCATCAGAATGTTGTACAGCAGAGTGGCTAGTGGCTAAGAGCATATTCTCTGAAATCTAATGCTGGCTGCCATTAATTAATTCACTGTGTGATCTTAGGCAAGTTACTTAATCTTTCTGTTCCTCAGTTTCCTCATCTCCAAATTTGGGATTGCAATTGTACCCATGTCATGAGATTGCTATAAGAATTAACAAATTAATTTGGTAAATTCAATAGAAGTATCTGTTCTTGTTATCATCAGCATAACTACAGAACATTTCATTTCAGTAGTTAATTTAATTGGACAGGATGTTCTTTTTTTTTTTTAAGATTTTATTTATTTATTTGACAGAGAGAAATACAGCTAGAGAGGGAACACAAGCAGGAGGAGTGAGAGAGGGAGAAACAGGCTTCCCGCCAAGCAGGGAGCCCGATGTGGGGCTCGATCCCGGATCTCCAGGATCGTGACCTGAGCCGAAGGCAGTCGCTTAACCAACTGAGCCACCCAGGCACCCCTGGACAGGATGTTCTTGATATAAATTTAGTTTACATTCCCACGTGACACACAAAAGTCAGAATAATTTTCGCTGATAGACTACCAGGGTTGAAGTTGTATTACTTCGACAGCCTCATTATATTACTACATTAAAATGACACATACCATATTAATAATCTCCATTAACTATATTTTAATTCATTATGATTTGTTTCAAATGTATTTGCATGTGTGTGCGTCTGTACTTATATAAGCATAAATGTATTTTATTGAAGTTCCCTCATGTATCCTTCCAAGGTCACAGGGAGTAGTAGTTAGAAATATACACTGAAGGAGGCAGATCGCCTGGATATGAAGCCAAAAGCTATGGTTTTCTTACTTAGCGACTTTGGGAGAGTTACTTAATCTCTCCTTTCCATATTTAGTTTCCCCATATAGGGGATTATTCTCTATCCCCACATGAGGATAATTGAAATACCTACCGCCATGGGGTTTTGTGAGAATTAAATAAATTAGTATTTATTAAGTACTTGGGATACTGTAACATTGCTTGGCACATAGTAAATACCAAAAAGCGTTTGTTATTAAAGAAATACATCCCACTGTATCCACAAGGAAACTCCTAATTTTTTATTTAATATTCTTTGCTCTTTATATATTGACGTATCTATGCTCTTTTACCAAAGACCATAAGGAACATACCTGATTTTGAACAAGTTGGATTTATTACTCATTGAGCAAGGAAGAACCCATACCATGGGCGGCTTGTTTTTAGGAGAATTTAAATAAGTGGACTTTGTTCTGGATTGAGCACTATATGGAAGCAAGGATAATTCTATGATGTGGTGTCTCGATAAACCTTATTTGGAAGGAGGAAGGTCTGGAGGGAGGTTAAAGCTATACTTGATTAAAAAAAACAAAAACAAACCAGAACTCATATTAGCTGGGAGAAGAGATGTATGATATTTTTTATGGTTCTTGCAACATCCTTATTTTTACTTAGGCAAATGAAGTAGTGTCATTTTTGTCTTATTCCATCATAGCCTAGAATGACCTTATCTTATATGAGGCTCTAGGAAATTGTTTATGTCCCACAGGAGAGCACCACGGTATAGCTCTGAGTGCCAGACCAGTTCCTAAAACAATAAAGACCTAGCTGAAAGTATTAACTCTCTCCTCTTTCCCAGACTTAGGTATTTATCCCAAACCATGATGATTGCTTACTGTTTATATCTTTATATGGATAGTATCATTTAGTATATATTTTTCTTGAATTTGCATTCTTCATTCTTCTGATACATTTGTAAGCTGAATCATATTGATGATTGTGCTCTAGTTCATTTATTTCCACCTCTGTATAGTATTATATAATATGAATTAGCATAATTTAATATTCCTTCCTTTTTTTCTGGACACCTGAGTTGTTTCTGAATGTTTGCAATTATAAACAGTCCTCCAGTGATAATTCCTATCAAAATCTACTGAGGTAAATGGCCGATAGTTTTTCCAGGGTATATACCTAGTAGTAGTCATATCTTCAAACATAATTAAAAATTCCAAGTTATTTTCCAAAATGGCTAAAACAACTTAAGAGTTCTTCCAGCAGTGTTTAACTATTCTAGCTGCTTGACATCTCCTCCAGCACTTGATATTATAAAACTTTGGAATTTTTGACAAACTAGTAAATATAAAATGCTATTTTAGACTTTATTTTTCTATTTAGTCTGGTAGTCTGGCTTTTATTGGCTTAAAGTTTAGTCTTTCATAGTCATTTCTTCCATCTTATTTTATTCTTCTTGTTGCACCTTTTCTGTGTTTTGTTTTTCCTTTCTCGACTTCCTGTGAATTTATTGCAACATTTTTGTTGTTATTACAGTGCTTGGTTCAGAAATTACATATTCTTCTCCTATTTATATAAAGAGGTTACCTTAAAATATCAAGATAAAAGACTCAAATGAATACAGTCTATAAAAAATATATTTATTTTCCTAAACACTTTAGACAGGTCACCTCTGATTCCCCTTCATCAACGTTCATATTATGTGGTCTTGTAGTTTAGTTCTATCTTGCGATTCATAATTCTCTGTATTAGCTTTCTGTCGCTACCATACCAAATGACCACGACCTTATTGTCCCATAAATCACAAATCTGACATGGTTCTCTTCAGGCCAAAATTAAGGGCTTAGGGGAGTTACAGTCCTTTCTGGAGGCTCCAGGGGAAGATCTGCTTCCTTGTTCATTACAGGTTGTTGGAAGAATTCAGTTCCTTGCCATTGGAGTAGCAAGATTTCCATTTCCTTGTTGGTTGTCTATCTGGGAACTGTTCTTAGCTTCTGCAGGACACGCATATTCCTTGCCTCTCCCCCCACTTCCTTCAAAGTCATCAGTGGCAAATCAGGCATCTCTCTTGCTTTGAATCTCTTCTCTTCCTTCCATCTTCCCTTTCTGACCCATCTGAGAAAGGGTCTCTGCTTTTAAGGATTCATGTGGTTATATTTGGCCCTTCTGGATAATTCAGACTGATTTCCACATCTCAGGGTTTGAAACCTGAATCACATCCAAGAGATCCTTTTTCCGTTAATATATTCACGGGGCACCTGTGTGGCTCAGTAGGTTAAAGGTCTGCCTTAAACTTGGGTCATGATCACAGGGTTCTGGGATGAAGCCCCTGCATTGGCCTCCCTGCTCAGTGAGGAGCCTGCTTCACCCTCTTCTCCCCATTTGTGTTCTCTCTTGCTATCTCTTACTGCCTCTCTCTGTCTCAAAGTAAACAAGTCAAATCTTAAAAAAGAATAACATATTCACAAATTCCAAAGATTAAGGCATGGAATATTTTGAGGACCATTATTCTACCTATCACACTCCTCTATTTTTAATCATTATAATTATTCTTTCACGTTCACCATTTACTTTTACTCACATGTAACATTTTCTTTGACTGCCATTCCATCTGGCATCTTAGACCCTGCTTCTGCGATCACATTCCTTTTTAGGAGAAATACATCTTTGGAAATTTCCTTAATAATGATGGTCTTCTATAGATAAATTTTCATTTCTGTCTGAAAATGCCTGCCTTTGTCCCTGATAATTAAAGAAGTCTAGATTTGCAACTCCAGGTCTTCCACCAGGCCGTTAAAACTGGAAGTTGTGTGACCTGAGATCAATAATGCTCCCAGAGGAGAGGACAACTTTAGGACTCTAATGCCATATTGAGTGCATGCTGGGGATTTGGAGAATCCTCTGAGGGTTTTCCTTTCTTGTAATTCCAGTTGTAAAATTGAAATGTTTTATTTTTTAAAATAACATATAGCCTTTTGCTTCTAGGAAGAGAGAAGAAATGCCATTTTTCCTAATGCTTTTGCTAAATTAAAAAAATGTAATCCTGATAATACATAGCAAACCACAAGATGACTCTGAAAGTTGGAGAGAAGGAAGACAAGCTAGAGATCTTAAGACCCAAGAAACAACAAGGCCCTAAATTCCCTTGGTTGTCGTTCTGCATCCCAGATCTCAGATTTAGTGTGAAAGAAGCCAGCAACCAAGAAACACTGGCAGGCGCAAGTTTTTTTAAAAAGCCCTAACAAATGCCTACTCAGGCAATGTTATTATAAAATGCTTCTAATGCAATATAATTATCAAAATCTATTTTGTATCTGGAAAAAAACCCTAAATCCTAAGGAGAAAAAAGACAAATTGGTAGAGTGTATTTAAAAAGATGACCCAACTATACATGTTCAGCAGGAAACTCACCTCAACTATAATAATATACCAGATTGAAAAGAAAAGGTGGAAGACAAAATATCATGAAAATATTATCCAAAGAAAAGCAGGAGTGCTGTATTAATATCAGGTAAATTAGACATCAAATTAAAAAAGTTATAGAAACTAAGGACATTATATAATAATAAAACAGGACAATCCACCAAGAAGACAAATCCTAAATTTGTATATCCTAAACAATATACTATAAAATATGTGAACAAAAATGATGTAACTAAAAGGAAAAATGCACAATTTCCCAATTAAAACCAGAGATAAAACAACTGGCAGGAAATCAGCAAGGATTTAGAAGACCTGGGTACTATCTCTTTCAATAGAATGGAATAGACATTTATAGAGCAGTCCATCTAACAAGAGAGAATGCATCTTCTTTTCAAGTGTCTGTAGAACATACACTAATATAGACCATATTCTGATCCATAAAACAGACTTGAACAAACTTAAATGGATTTAAATCATACAGAGTGTGTTCTGTGAGCACAACTGGAATCAAATTAGAATTCTGTCATAGGAAGATAATGGTAAAATCTTCAAACACTTAGAAAACAGCAGACGCACTTTTAAATAATCCATGTGTGAAAAAGGAATGCTCAAGGAAAATCAAAATGCTTTTCACTGAATGAAAATGAAAATATATCAAAATCTTTATAACATAGCTAAAGCAGTGCTGAGATGGAAATTCGTAACACAAACTGCTTACGTTAGAAAAGAGGATAAGACAGAAATCAATGTAATCTGAGCTCCTAGTTCAAGAACCAAGGAAAAGAGAGCAAAAGAAGATGAAAGCCAGCAGAAGGAAGGAAATAATAAAAATAAGAAGAGACAGAAATCAATGAAATTGAATACAAAAAAACAATAGAGAAAATCAATGAAACAAAGAGCTAATTATTTGAACAGACCATTAAATATTGAAGCTTCTAGCAGGTTGATAAAGTAAAAAGAGAAAAAACACAAATCACCAACATCAGGGAATGTCAATTTAACAGGGAGTATCGCTGTAGACCTTACAGCCAGCAAAAGAATAACAAGGGAACACCACAACTTTATACACGTAAATGTGACAACGTAGACTAAATGGAAGGAATCAAAAAGTCAAAGTGGAAAAATACAAACTACTGTAATTTGTTCAATATGAAATACATTAGTTTTACTCAGAAAATAGGAGAAGGACAAAGACAATACAACAAAAAGTACAATGCAAATTCACCATATTTACAGGCTAAAAAAAACACATGGTAATATTAGTCAGTGGAGAAAAAGCATTTGACAAAATTCAGCACTCATTGATAATAAAAGCTCTTGGAAAAATAGAAATAGAAACATCCTCAGTTTGATAAAATTACAAAAACATATAGCTAACATTATACTTAGTAATGTAAAATTGAGCTAGTCTTTCCCTAAGATTAGTGACAAAGTGGCTGCTATCTTCATGGCTTTCTTCTCTGTATGTCTTCACATGGCCTTCTTATAAGGACACCAGTCACTGGATTTAAAGCTCATTCTAATCCAGTGGGACCCCACTAACTAAATACATTTGCAGTGACCTTATTTCCAAATTGGGTCATATTGTGAAATTCTAGCAGACTGAATTTGAGTGGGGAGGGAGGCACGGCGAGACCCTACAATACGTGTACCCTGATTGTTTCAATGTTAGTATTCTGGTTGTGACATTATACTATAGGTTTGCAAGATCTGACCATTGGGGGAAACTGGGTAAAGGACAGATAGGATCTCTGTGAAGTTACAATGTCATTAGAATCTATAATTATCTCAGAATGAAACATTTAATTTTAAAAATCATATTTTTGCTATTCTGAGGGGTTATACAGTGGGTTTATCTTCAGAATATCTCACTGGGCATATTGCTGGAAATGAATATCTGAAGTTTTTCCATTGTAATGCTCTAAACATAAAAATACAAAAATATTTCAGACCTACAATAAGGTACCAGTCTTATTTTTTTAGTTTGTTTTATTAAGTCTAGAAAAGTTTGACCATTCTTTTATGACCCCATAAAGAAAGCAATGTACAAGTAATTGTATGCCATTTAAATTATATACAAACAATGAAATGTGCCCTTTATTTTCAGGAGATCAACAATAAGACTTTAAAAAAGTAATAGAAGTTCTGTGAAACTTGTACTAGATGAATAATTTCTTAAGTGATAAAATTACATGAAAGTGATGACTGGGCTATTCTAAGAAATTCCAATCTCAGTATTTGAGAATATGGAATCAGAAGTAAACACTGTGTTATGTAATACAGTAGTATGGGAATTGTCTCACAGATTAAGCTAGAATACGGTAAATTCTCCTTGAACTGTCTTTTATTTCATTTATTGAATCACAGTGATTCCAAATAATTCATGGACAAAAATAGAATTGACTTTGGGTTTTTGAAGAGCTCGGCTAGTATCTAAGATTTTCATCAGTTGATATATACTGTATTTACAAACAACAATAGCAACAACAAGCTAAAATGAAAATCACCAAAGGAATAGATCATACACACAAATATATATATTCAAATATGTATTTATGTATAGAAATACATCTATAAAATTGAGGTTATTTTTCATTAACTATTATCTCAGTATAGACTTGGTTAACTTAGCAAAAGATCTGAAGAGTATTTTGCTTTAGGCAATATTTTCTCAAGACTTTATTCATTACGTTTCTCTTTTAATAGCTCAAGAAGATTCTTTTGACTGATTCTTCTATTTGATTCATTCAAAATACACCAAAAGCTAAAATTAAAGCTTATTTTTAAATAAATGTTCAGGTATTAAGAGTGTTTTAACCTGTTTCCTTGATAAAACCCATTTCCCTCCTAAAGTTTTCAGCCTTATATAGTCCTCACAGTTTCATGATCAAAGTAGACTCTGTGAGAAGTACACTTCTCTTTGTAGTAACCATAATTTCCAAAGCAATGTGACAACGCTAGATTTTAAGTTAATTTTAGTCTATTGAAAGGAAAAAAACGGAGACTTTTCAGGTAATAATACATACAATCATTAATTTAAATGATAGTATGAAAGATTGCACAAGTGAAGAAATTACTTTTGTTAATTTGCAGTTATAGAGAATTTCCTGCCTTACATTAGTCAAAGTTCTCCAGAGAAACAGACAAGAGAGTATATGTATAGATATATAAAAGGAGATTTATTGTAGGAATTGGCTTGCAGAATTATGGGAATGGGGTCGCTGGTGTAATTCCTGGTTTTCCAGAACCAGGAACTCTAATGTCCACGAGCAGGGAAAGACGGATTCCACAGCTCAAAAGGAGAGAAAGAGATTTTACCCTTCATCCACTTTCCAGTTCTACCTGGGTTCTCAATGGATTAGATAGTGCCTCCAGCCACAGTGGTGAGGGCTGTCTTTACTCAATCTACTGATTCAAATGCTAGTCTCTTCCAGAAATATCCTCACAGTCACACCTAGAAACATTTTAGCAGCTACGTGGGCATCCCTTAACCCAGACTAGTTGACATATAAAATTAACCATCACAAGACTCTTAAGCCCATAAGAATATTAAAAATTGTTTTCATTTTATGTGAAATATGTATCATTGACATCCTTACTTTTTTTTATATTTAAAGAAGTAAAGTATTTATTTCTGTATTTTCTGTCATTAGTGTACCAAATACTTTCACTGTTGAAAGCAACAAAATTAATCATTTTGGGCTGTGGCTGACCTTACAGCGCATTATAGAAACAATTCCAATAAACTTTAGTGAGCATGCTCGTGGTGCTCCATACTAAGCAAACTAGGAGTGCCCTTTTATTTTCACTGCAGTGGCCTGGGGTGGAGGGGCGGGAGGAGGGGAGAGAGAGGGGAGAGGAGAGGGATTAAGAGAAAGAACTGAAAAACTATTTTAGAAAAAGGAATTAATTTGGTGGCACCTGGGTGACTCAGTCGTTAAGCCGTCTGCCTTCAGCTCAGGTCATGATCCCAGGGTCCTGGGATCTAGCCCCGCTTAGGGCTCTCTGCTCAATGGGAAGCCTGCTTCTCCCTTTCCTACTCGCCCTACTTATGTTCCCTCTCTAGCTGTCTTTCTCTCTGTCAAATAAATCGATTAAAAAAAGAAAAAAAGAAAGAAAAAAGGAGTTAATGTACCAGCTTTCAAGGTAGCATTCATGACAGTGTGTGTGCGTGCGGGAAGTTGAGAGATGCACCATACCTACAGTCTGTCTTCGAGTTTAAACTATAAACAAATATATTTAGTACGTTTATTTAAAGGTTAGGATAATTTAGCTTAAAATGTCTTAATTTCTCTATGGTCCTCTATATGTAGCCCTTAATTTCTCTATGATCTGTGTGTAGATCATAGATCTACATGTAGAATCTGTGTGTAGAGTTTGATAGTTTTTCACATAAAGAGAATGAGAATTGTCTAAGACTTCTATTTTTCAGTCCTTCATGCTACAGGGCTGGGCATTCCAGAATATCAGATGGAAACAGCAACTAGCTTCTATTAAAGGAAATAGCATACATTTACTTCTTAAAATCTTTACAACAAAAGCATCTATAGCTTTATATTATATAATATACTGCTAAGCTTGATTTTCTTCAGCTTTCCATGTAGCTCTAAATAGCTCTCTCAGTCATTTTTAGCCAGAACTATGGACGCACCTCGACATTAAGTGTCAAATGTGTGTCCCATACAAATGAGCTGAATTTCAGGCATCAAAATAAAAGGGAAGCAAGGGCAAGCATTATTTATTCACAGTTCATTGGTCAACAAATGAACAAACATGGACCATTCTAAATCAGTCACCTTAGCAGTTCTGAGATTTGGATCGCGTATCCCCGATAATATATTCTGTAAAATTCTAGAAAGTACCTGCTGAGTCATGTAGCCGGGTGTAAAGAGAGGCATCCCATTATGGCATGGGCTTCTCACTGTATCTACCACTTACCCTCTTGTGGACCAAAAGGAAGGGGAGACTGCTCCACGAGAAGCCACCCAGTAGAGACTTTTTCCGTGTATATTAGAGCTGTAGGCCCTCTCCCACTGTGTTCAATCCTCTGAAGCAGATCCCACTGATTTAGAATCCAAATATAGAATTGTAGAGATAAAATTAACCGTAAGGATTATTTTACCAATTAGGAAGCTTCATCTCAGCATTATTAAATCGCCAGGCTAATGAGTGATAAAGCAGGTGGTCAAACAGTCTCCGAGATTCGAGTCCAGTTCCCTTGAACTATCCTCTCTTTTTTTTCTGGGATGTAACTAAGAAGCAGTGGAATAACGTCTCGGTGGCACTTGTTCTTGTCTTTACACACAGAAAAATCATATTGTTGACCATAACAATTTGTTAAAATCTTAAGGGATCTCTGTATTTTTCTCCAAACAGCCTCAAAACCAGTGGACTTGAAATCATGCACTGGCCCCGTCCCTAATACTACACAGCTGTGCCACATCCCCTGTCCTATTGAATGTGAGGTTTCACCTTGGTCGGCTTGGGGACCTTGTACTTATGAAAACTGTAATGACCAGCAAGGCAGAAAAGGTATGTACTATTAACAGGACTTGCTTAAAACGCCCATCAGTTGAGTCAAACATGAATCACATTAAATAATGTCATTAGTGCACCAAATACTTTTAACTGTGATTGTTACTCTGTGTTGCTTGTTCTTATTCATTCATCTGTGGTATTTTCCACAATGGCTAACGAGTATCCAATGCAAAGGATGAATACACTTACTCTGATGTTGATACCAGAACATTAAAACTGAAGTTAATTATCTAAATCTTTGTCCCCTTATCTGTAAAAGTGATATATTATCTGCTACTGAAGTTTTCTCTAAAGATTCAAGAGATAATAAGCATAAAGCACTCAGTTCAGTGCCTGATCCATAGCTAGTCCTCAAAAAACAAAAACAAAAACAATACCTCCTTATTACTTCAAAGGTAAGAAAGGGAACAAAAACAAAACTCTATTGATGCAAATGATGTATCTGAGAGGAGTAGAAGAAATGTAGTGGTTTCTTTTTTTTTTTTTTTTTTAAGATTTTATTTATTTATTTGACAGAAACACAGCCAGAGGGGGGAACACAAGCAGGGGGAGTGAGAGAGGGAGAAGCAGGCCTCCCGCTGAGCAGGGAGCCAGATATGGGGCTCGATCCCGAGACTCTGAGATCATGACCTGAGCCGAAGGCAATCGCTCAACCAGCTGAGCCACCCAGGCATCCCAAAAATGTAGTGGTTTCTTATGTGGCGGGCATGATGGAGTAATTTTCACATGATCTAGTAATGAAAAACCTTTTCTTTTCTTTCAAAGACAGTCTTCTAATGATTCTGATAGGTCCACATAGCGGTAACCAGATTTACTAATTTTGCTAGTGATTCTAATATGTTCACATGGCAATAAGCAGACTTACTAATTTTGGTCTACCCTGTCCAGAAGGGCAACACTTAGGTGCTATTAAAGCACAGAACACTACTCTGGAGAGACCTCATTAGAGCCTAGATGCTTTATATCATTCCTAGTTCGTATTTCCAGGGCTTTGAAATCAACTAAGGCTCAAAGAGACAGTTTATCTGGGACCATCCACCTTCTCTGAGGTTTCTTTTCTAATTTAATTATATGATAGTGCTGAAAAATTCAGGGTAATAGTGCTTGGTTCGGTCATGAATATTTCCAAATAGCTTGCGCTTTCATTGTCTTTTTGAATATTTTATAACTACAGACTTTCCAAATCAACTAAAATCATTTTCTGTGTGTGTCTTTGTCTGTCTGTCTTTCTCACTCTGCTTCTGCCTCTCTATCTCCAGTCCTATGAAGGAGATAAGAGATACATGATTTTTCTTGCCTTCCCGCCTTGGCCATTCTGTTAATTCACTCAATAAATGATTAATGGGCTCACATTACGCTAGGGTTTGGGGATACACTAGTGATTAAAGCAAATATGAATTCTACCCTCTACCCTCATCCAGCTTTCCCTCAAGTTTTTTCATTCAGCCTTTGGAAATACTCAGCCCAGGTCAGTAACAAGTATGTCCTTCCCCAATAATTCAGGTTTCAAACTGAGGAAGCGGCGCATTACCAATGAGCCCACTGGAGGCTCTGGGGGCACTGGGAACTGCCCTCACTTACTGGAAGCCATTCCCTGTGAAGAGCCATCCTGCTATGAATGGAAAGCAGTGAGACTTGGAGACTGTGAACCCGACAACGGAAAAGAATGTGGCCCAGGCACTCAGGTTCAGGAGGTGGTCTGCATCAACAGTGACGGTGAGTCAGGCAGGTGCCTCTACCCTACTCGTGAGTGTCTCTTTCACCCTGGAGATATGCCTTGGCTTATGTTCAAACCTCCTGTCCCTTCATCCAAACGGGGTCCCTGTACAAGTGCAGAAATAACTGCCTACCACTCCCTCCCTCCCTTTCTCCCTGCCTGCCTTCCTTCCTTCCTCCCTTTTTCTTTCCCTTCCTCCCTTCTTCCCTTCTCTCTTTCCTTTCTTCTCTTTCTTCCCTTTTTTCTTTCTTCATTTCTTTTTCTTGTTTTTTTCTTTTCTTACCCCTTTGTCTGAGTCTCTCTCTCTCTCTCTCACTTTCCAATGGTGGCAATGAGGAGGTTCTTTGAATAATCACAGGGTACTTTTTAATTTGAAAGCAGGTAACATAGAATAAGACTTAAATCATCATCAAGGCAATGAAGTATTAAACCTTTTAAAAATGGCATGGAGGAGCACTTGGGTGGCTCAGTTAGTTGAGCATCCAACTCTTGATCTCAGTTTAGGTCTTAATCTCAGGGTGGTGAGTTCAAGCCCTGTGTCAGGCTCCACCCTGGGCATGGAACCTACTTAAAAGAAAAAAAAAATATCCTGGAAAGGTAACATTTTCGAAGTGGACTATCTTAGGGATATAATTTAATTTCCAGACTCCCAAGCCACATGACCTGTTGTGGCCTCGATTACTGAATCAACCTCTGACTTCCGCCCTCCCCACCTGCCACCCCCCTACCCCCACCCAGGAGTGTCCTAGAGCTACTGGGATGGTGATTTTCCACAAGGTTCCTCTCCTCAACCATAAGAATTATCTTAGACTTTCACAACTGATTTTTGTTTGATAAAGTATACTGTCTTGTTGTTACTCTGATGTAAGATTTCTTACATTCTTCCCATGACTGCTGTTTCTATTTTAGGGAGATCCCCTTAATCTTCACTAATCTCTGAGTCACACTTAAGAAACGTAGAGTTCCTCATAATATAGTTTAAATCCTTTGACTGAGATCATCTCTGAGGGTCCTTCCAACTCTCGAATGCTTTGACTCTGCACATCAGAGCAGCATGAGCACCAAGCCCGAGGGTCCCATGATTTGACAGTTTATGCTGTTTACAGCACATGCAGAGACATTCTGGTGCCCCCTCAGGGGCAGTGGAACATCTGGTAACCGTCATAATTCCTTCCATCCTATTTTCTTCCAGCAAGCAGAATTGTTTCCTCCTGTGACTCAGTCACTGTTCAGTAGAGAAAGACTCTCTCTGGGGTAAGACACTGACAGACACTGCTAGTACTGAGAAATTAGCCTTTCGACTTTGAAACGTACAGTGTTGTCTTTGTCCAGGGACCACCATTATCATGCAGGACAGCATTAGGTAAAACCCAGACCAGCACTGGAGGTGGAAAGGTGAAAAGGGGGATTATTGTTCCAGATATTTTATGATGAATTTTACATATTCTGGGTTTGTTTTTTTTCTAGATTTTCTGGTTTCATAGATATGATTACCTATGATACATCCTCTCTTTACCTTTTACCCAGTTCTACATTAAAGGGAAAGAAAAGAAGGAGATTGACATCTAATGGGGAAAAGAAGCAAAAGAATTGCATTCATACATCAACTTCAAATCTTTATTTGGATTAGATGGCAATCTATGTTATCTTCCTTCGGAGTTGCTTTGAAAGTAATGAGTGATGTTTATTTCAGCATCACTGGTGAATCCATTACTGAGAGTTCTTACTAATTTTTTCCTAAATTCAAAAATTTTTCTTATCTCTCTCTATACCTGGGGATGCCATACATTGTATAAGGCATATATGAGTGAACTAAGTTGACAAAAAGTTCTAAAATAGAAAGTTCCTTGTGCATGGAACTTGTGCCTAAATATTATTAAATGAAAAATCAGATCTCACTTATTTCCATGATCTTCTTGGATGTTTGTACAAATTCAGTATATTTTAAATACCTGAGAAGAACTGGCTATCTCAAAAATATCAGTAATTTTTGTCAGGTAAAAAATACTTTGTAACACAAGTAATCACTCCTATAAAATTATCTTATGGTACACAAAAACACTAAAAAACAAGTAGAGGAATGAGTCACATATGTCTTGTTTATTGAAAAATAATGTACCTTATAACCTAAAACGTGCATTGTGTACATCAGCTGGTTTCACTTTGCCTAGCTCCCAGAAAGGGTGAATTAAGGATAAGAAGTATGCTATTGATATTCAATTTGTTATTATTGTCCTTTATCAGGACATGTCTTTCATCATCAAATTTTACTTCCTGACTTGAATTTGTTATGATGCAACTCAGTGTTTTAAGTGGCTCAACTACAGAGGTGTTTAAAATCAGGGCAATATTTTAGCATTGTAAATCCTCTAGGCTGTTCTAATTTATGTATGCTGAAACCTAATTGTGCTGATAAAATAGAGCAAAAGCTGGAGACTTGTAAATACTACTCCAGTATTATCATGTGGTCACCTGGTAAGTGTTTAGCAGCTGCACCAAATGTTGTTTTGTAATTAAATCGAACCCAGGGAATTAAAGTTGATTAGCTGTACAGACTCAACCCCTAGGCCTGGCTGCAGCTATAGATTTTGTTTTATAATTAAGTTAAAGCTCAACGAGGGAAATGAAAAATTAGAGCCTGTGAATGTTAGCAAATAATAAAAAGGGTTTTTTTTTGTTTTTCTCCCACATTCCTCACAAATTTCACAACTTTGTTAATGACCTCAAAGCATTTGAAGCTTCTTTTCTTTTTCCTGAAATATCCTTTGCCCAGGCTTCCAAAGATCGTTAGGATTTCTTGTTGGTTATTATTCATTTTTCCAGTTGTCTTTCAAGAAGCAGGATTGGGGAAGGGTTTTGAGAATACTCAGGAGGAATTTTACATGGATTCTTTGACAGACAGGGGGTATAAAGAGAAATGTGAGACAAAAGAGAACTCAGAAGACAATGACACTCCACAAAAGAGATAAACTCGTGATGTGTAATAGGAAAAAATATCACTCATAATTTAAGGATCATCAGAAAAGTAGTTCCCAATCTCTGAGCACAAATACAGGAACTATTCCAAAGGTCTGATGGTGACATTTGGGGTTGGAAAGGGGAGAGACCATAGAGTTTGTCAAAGCCACAGTTTTGTATTTTATTTGTATGACTTTATAAAGCAGTGAACTTCAGCAGTTTCAAAATGCCTACAACTCCTATGCTACATTTCTTATTCTTCTCCACATCAATAAAGGTTAACATATAACCAATGTCATTGACATGTATGACTCACATTCACACTTGACAGAGAATTTTATAAAAACAAAATACAATATTTCTGTGGAAGTGAATCACTATAGTTCACCATTACATTGCTCCCAAAGGTACAGTAAAAATAGCCAGGGCCCTCAAAATATATCATGTTATTGTTGAAGCACTACAGTTCTGGCTCAACTTCTTCCTCTTCCATTGGGTAAAGCATGTCACAATTTAAATAAATGAAAATTTCATTATTATATGGTTAACTTGTAATCACTCTAATTTATTTGTTAAAACCAGGTGGCTTGAAATGTCATTAACAACAAATATTTTCTGTACACCCAAAACTTGATTGTAAGACACCATTGCATCATGCCACCATGGTTAAAAACTACTGGAAGAACGTCAGCCAACAAATGCCTCATATATAAATGGAAGCACTACTATTAGAGACTTTTAAGTCTTGTGTAAATGGATATAAGATACATGGGCACATGTATATATTAATTTTATGTGAATATTTTTTTCAGTTTACCTTATGAAGTGCTAGATCTATTTTTGTAAAAGAGTGTTCTGGATCCCTTAATATCAGAATCTCCTTAAGTATTCTATAAACTCATGTTTCTCAGTCTTCTTCTCTACAGACCCGATGAATACAGTCTGTGCAGGCAAGTCCCCCAGAAAGCTGCATTTTTATGAAGCTCCCTAACTTGTTCCGATGTGCACTGGAGTTTATGAACCAAAGTACTAAAATGAGAAAAGGATTGTTTTGATGGAGCCTAAGACTCAACTCTGTTACCCAAATACTGGTAGTATTGATGAGATTTGGTTAATGCTGTAAAAGACCTGTGAATAAGAATACATTGAGATTAGTAGTGAGACTTGCCTTCACAGTAAGTTTCCTGCTCCTTTTGGAATCACTTATGCATCTCATCAGAAGTGCCAAGAGAGCCAACTGTAAAAAATGGGAGGTAATGATATAATGTCCAGGGCCCTGGCTTGTCACAGGACTGCTTATTCTTTCTGAAATTTGTACCGTGAGTTTCTTCCTCCTGGAATGAGATATGTACCCATATATGAGTAGAGGGAAGGAAAGACTTGAATACTATTTCTTTCACAACTACTTCATGTCACTTATTATTCCCCACATGTTCAGTATTAAGAGGAATATAAGGGGCTATCATTTCAATATTAAGGTAAATACATCAATAAACATCTAGAAAATATTGAAAATATTTTACCTCTAGAAAGCATGACTCAGTGTAGGGAGAGATGGAGTGAGGTACTGTTCTATTTTATTTTAAACCTTGGTACAATTTCTGTCCAATTTATAAATTGTATGAACACTGAATCAATTTGTCCAAATATGTATTTATTAAGAAAACAGTCTGGAGGGGGACAGAAGCATATGGAATGAGGAGTTAAATAATGTAGAGCAGAACGTTCCAAGAATAGGAAAAGAAATTATAAAGCTTATAGTTGAGACTAATATTTTGACCAATTGAGAGTATTCATAAGCCCTCCTAGAAGCATAAGCCAGGTCAAGGATTATAATGCACACAGTTTATTAAGGACGTGCTCCCAGGAGAAACCAGTAAGAGGGATGGGAATAAAGAAGCAAAGTCTTGAGAAGAGGGCACGTGTATTGGGTTCCCAGGACCACACCCTGGTGCTATAATTCACTGGAAGGACTCATAGAACTCAACATAGAGTCATCCCAACAGGTATGATCTATTACAGTGAGAAAATACAAAGCAGAAATCAGCAAAAGGAAAAGGCACATGGGGCAAAGTCTGGAGGAAACCAGGCATAAGTTTCCGAGGGTCCTCTCCCATGGCATCACCAATTCATGTGACAGCCCATGTGAAGTATTGCCTTCAGGGAAGCTCGTCTGAGTTTGGGTGCTCAGGGTTTATGTTGGGGGTCAGCCATGTAGTCACCCTCTGCATAGCTCATAAAAAATATTTTGGGCTCCCAAAAGGAAAGCACATTATCAGCCTCAACCCCATTGTTTATATAAATACTTTAAGCACAGCGATCAACACTTCTCATGTAACATGAGAATAGTGGAAGCCTCCAGAAATTCAAATTCCCAGATGCAAGCCAAGGGTCAGCCTAGTGAACAAGACTGTCTAAGGATAACACTCTTGGGCCTGCTGTGTTAACTGTTGTGGACAGGGAAACAGCAAAGTTGCAGACTCACTCTGATTAAGGGAGATACTCTGGAATTTAAATTAAACCACAAAGGTTGTGGTTTTAGGAAAAAAGAAGCTGGCTCTTAAACTCACACTGGTCAACTGTTGGCTCACAGCTGCTGGAGGAAGGAGGAAGATGGGTCCCAGAAATTTCTAGCTCTTAGTCAGACAACTCTAGTGCCCAAGGTAATTCAACTGAAGGTCAGGATTGAGATGTTAGCAACAAAAGCTGAGAGATCAGTGTAAAGATCCAGTAAATCTTTATTGTATATACCTAATTTGTTGTATATACTAACCAAACCTAAAACCTGTTGATTGTGTCTTCTATGCTACAGTGGAATGTCTGTGAGGATACAGGTTTTCCAATTTAGGGAAATGATTTGATGGGACATTTTGGTTGACAGATATGCAGTATTCTTTATATTGCCTGATTAATGACAAAACAAGAGCTGAGTTCTGCAAAATAAAATAGAATATTTAAGCTACCTGTAGCAGTATGGACAGAGAGGTATGGAGTTTGGGGATTAATCACAAAGATGTGAGAAGGATCTGAAATAAATGAGAGAAATGATCTCAGTGAAGAAAAATTTTGAGGAAGGCCACAGCTAATTAGAAATACCCTTTTAGGGGCGCCTGGGTGGCTCAGTTCGGCTCAGGTCATGATCCTGGAGACCTGGGATTGAGTCCCATATCGGGCTCCCTGCTCGGCGGGAAGCCTGCTTCTCCCTCTCTCACTCCCCCTGCTTGTGTTCCCTCTCTGGCTGTGTTTCTCTCTGTCAAATAAATAAAAAAAAAAACTTTAAAAAAAAAGGAATACCCTTTTGTATGAAATAGGTGACTCCATCTTGAGGTCATTATTAAAACCACCCCCTTTGTTCCACTAAGCATCCTGCTTTGAAGAGCAAGTGATATGATCACCCTAGGAATGACTGATAAACTTTGAGACAGAGGAGGCAAAAATTTGGAACCAGAAGTTTTAGGAGAAACATTAGCTCCATGAAAACTCTAACAGAAAATAAAGAGAGGGAGGATCCACAGCCACTAAAGAGGTTGCTGAATTCCCCAATGGAATTCAAGTAATTCTATATGAATTTTAATGGAAAATGGAATTTCAAAAGGCTGAAAAATCTGAAAACAAGCAACAGACAGTGAGATTGTTTAATATTTGAAGATGTTAGATCTTTTTGAGAATATTAAGGGCCTATTCATAAATATTTTTGTTCCTTTCCACCAGGAGAATAACTTTTGTGCCACATTTTGTCATAATGATTTATCAATGATGGACTAGGACTTGAGTTAAGAAAACTCAAGTTAAAATTTGTGTAATATCAGAAGGGAAACTAACCTAAGTAAGATTGGCTTATAAAACTTTGGCGAGAACTCCGAGTTCAGATCAATTCAAGTGTCTGTAGAGCTAGCTGAGGACACATTTTCTTTTTTTTTTTTTAATTTTATTTATTTATTTGACACAGAGAGAGAGATATCAAGTAGTCAGGCAGGCAGAGAGAGGAGGGAGGCTCCCTGCTGAGCAGAGAGCCCGACACGGGCCTGCATCCCAGGACCCTGAGATCATGACCTGAGCCAGAGGCAGAGGCTTTAACGCACTGAGCCACCCAGGCGCCTAGGAACACAATTTCAAAAGCATGATCACTCTCTGGAACTGGAATCTACTTCTTAACACAAATTACACAGCCATTACATGGAAAAGCTAATCTTTTAAATGCGAGAATATGTCCTATAACTGAATTGTTTTTCCATAATTTAAGCAATAAATCAACTAAGAAGTTCCCTTCCTGGAGAATACTATGCCGTTTAATGTGTTTGGAATATAATTAGGTTGGATGTTATGCTTAAATCTAAGGTCTGTTACTTTACAATTAGGATCATCTAACACTGTTGATAGGAGTTTTTTTCTATAATTGGGTTGAGATTCTCTATTTAATTTGTTGTAAAGATGAAACTCATTATAGCTTTTTAGAAAATTTAAGGCAGTAGGTTATTCTTTAGTGTTGGTTTATAGTAATCACAGTTTTATTTTGGCTTAAAAAATCTAGCACAAGATAACCTGATCTGTCTGCTGCATGGTGTGTGTGTGTGTGTGTGTGTGTGTGTGTGTGTGTGTGTGTGTGTGTGTATTTGATATATTTTTTTCTCGTTTTTTTTTTAAGGTTTTATTTATTTATTTGTGAGATAGAGACAGAGACAGTGACAGAGATAGTGACTGAGAGCATGAGCAGGGAGCAGAGAGGGAGAAGCAGGTTTCCCCGCTGAGCAGGGAGCCCAACACAGGACTCGAACCCAGGACCCTGGGATCATGACCAGAGCCAAAGGCAGATGTTTAACCAACTGAGCTACCCAGGTGCCCCCATTTTGATATATTGTTAATAAAAATAATTTTTTTGTTTGTAAGGAAACCATCCGGATTGAGCCAGTGTTCTTTTGCACTGAAATGTCTTGGCAAAGAGTAGGGCTTTATAAAGAATTTTCTATTTTAAAGTAAGGGAGAATTAGGGGCGCCTGGGGGGCTCAGTCATTAAGTGTCTGCCTTTGCCTCAGGTCATCATCCCAGGGTTCTGGGATCGAGCCCCACGTTGGGCCCCCTGCTCGGCAGGAAGCCTGTTTCTCCCTCTCTCACTCCCTCTGCTTGTGTTCCTTCTCTTGCTGTGTCTCTCTCTGTCAAATAAATAAATAAAATCTTTAAAAAAAAAATATGGGACAATCAGTAGAAGCCTCAGATGAAAGTTCAATAAGCAATGGTCTACTCACCACTTCATGAGATATAACATAAATGTCCCACTAAGTGCTAGTTATCACTTCAAATGGGAAATATAAGGGAAAAAAAAAAGACAAAAAGCCTTTCACTTTATCATAGGTAGTCAAGAGCCTTAACAAAACTCAGGTAGTCAGTTTACTTATAGCTGGATCAGTAAAAAGGAGTGTGGATAAAAAGGACACCTTTCAGCCAAATTTGACTGAAGTTGAATTATTAAATGCAACAGGTGCATCTCTTCCCTTACATTATCCTTTGTTTGCTTCGTCATCTCTGCTTATCTCTTACCTCCTCTCAGACTTTCTTTTCCTGTGACCTCATTGATTTTACTTCCCTATGATTCCCTTCCTACCTCTCGGGCCATGTATCACTTAACAATTACTGGCTAATATATCACCTTAAAACTCACTGACTGAAAATGAAACCAATTAGGATTTCCCATGATTCTGGGTAGTTCCAGTTCAGGCTTCACCTCGGCTTATTTATGGAGGTTTGGCTCTGACTGGAAGGTCTGAGATGGCCTCCCTCGTGTATTTTGCAGTTGGTGGTGTGTGCGAGGCCCATTGGTGCTTCTCCACGCAGGCCCTCATCCTCCTATAAGCCAGACCAGCTTTCTTCGATGGTGGTTTTAGGTCACTGCTCTGAGAGGACAAAAAGAAGCTGGCGGACTCTTGAAGTGCATCATGTGTCACTTCTGCCACATCCCCTTGGTCAAAGCAAGTTAGAGTGATGACTCACATTTCATGGGTAGAGAAACAGACTCTATCTCCTAATGAGATGTGTTACAAAGAGTTATGGCAAAAAATTAATTTACACCAGTCCACCTTCTGGTCTCAATTGTTTTCATTCCTTTCACAGGCAAAGTACAGCCCCTCTTAACCCCAGAACACCATGATTCCCACACAGTTATATCATTAACCATCTCATGGCCTATGTCTAATTCAAATATAGATGAGACTTGTTAGATACAGCACTTGGGTGTGGCTGTTCTTTTATTTTTACTAATTAATCGATTGCACATACTAACTTTGAACTCACTTTCAGAGGACCTGTGGTTCCCTCCCCACCCCGCCCGCACAAGGAAACTTGTCATAAAGTCTCTTCTGTGCAATTCAAAGTAACTTAATATCCTTTAGCATTAGATTTTTTAGAGGAAAAAATATACAATATGAAAAAATGTATATAATATTTTTATGGGCGGTCTCATTTGATTAACTTAGAATTCTAGAACTTGCCATCTTAAACAGAATTGTAGTTTGTATTTTCTTTTTTTTTTTTTTTAAGATTTTATTTATTTGACAGAGAGAAACACAGCCAGAGAGGGAACACAAGCAGGGGGAGTGAGAGAGGGAGAAGCAGGCTTCCCGCTGAGCAGGGAGCCCGATGTGGGACTCCATCCCGGGTCTCCGGGATCATGACCTGAGCCGAAGGCAGTCGCTTAACCAACTGAGCGACCCAGGTGCCCCGTGTAGTTTGTATTTTCCACAGAGTACCATACACACCAAAAATATATATATATATTATTTTAGAAAAGGGGAGTAGAGTATTTATTTTTAAAATACTTTGGTCAGTGCTTAAAGGCTTTTGTCCCTAACTGGTATATTTCCAGTCCTTTCTGTTTTCTAAAAAGGTATTTTTTTTGTGGTGCTTAAATTTTCTTCCTACTCATTAAATCCTATATCCAGAAACCTTCCCTGTGAGGTTACACTGATTATTGTTTTTTCTTTCTTTTTTTTTCTCTTGAAATAATCCAATCTTACAGAATCTTTTAGTTTAGTTGAACATCTGCAGAATTTTTTAAGGTGCCAAAATATGGAAAATATGACCATATTAAAAGATATTTTAATTTCTGGGCACAGTAAAAATTTGAACCATTCAGGTAATTTATTAAAAAAAAAAAATAGAGCCCTTTTGTCCTTAATCGACAGTACACATGTTTTCAAGATCTTATTCTGTATTAGTGTGGTGCTTTATACAGTGATTTCTGAAAAATCGTTCCCTCTAAGATAATGACTTCATATAATCCATTCATGTTACTTATCATAAAGAATCTGATTTCAGATTGAAATGGGAACTCTTGTTTGTAGGGTGTCAGAGGCCTCTTAACTAGAAAGATATCTCCCCCTAATTCTCTCCACATATGCAACATATAATGATGTAACAGGAATCAGAAAATCAGAATAGATTCTTCCATTCAAAAATGAGAAAAATAGGAAGCATTCAGAAGTGTCTGGTTTTTATCAGCTCTGAAATCCAGCCTGTTCCCTCTTTACCAGGGACAGGGGAATTCCTTGATCTCAGACTGTGTTTGCTCTCTGAAAGTTGGCTCTTTGTTCTTCACTCTGGGTTCTTGGATTTTCTGTAGATGTCTTTCCTTTTTTTTAAGAAATGGCTTTTATTTGAAACTGATGAGCTTTCTCAATCTGACTCCCACTCATATAAATCACAGAGCCCAGAGGCCGTTCTTTTATTGTGAACTGTTTCAATTTCTCTAAGACTAAGTTGGCAGTGTTTTAACAATAGAACACTTAATGCTTTGGGTTTCTTATGAATCTCATTGGAGATCACTCCATGCCCCCAAAGCCGTATCCATAATTTATTTAATTCGTTTTTGAGAAAAGCCTCTCTTTACTTTGGACCATGTATGAAGCTACTGTGGAAAATGACTTTAAGATTCTTATAGTCTGAGAGCCTTTTATATAACTGAGAGAGTCTTCTAGGAATCACTTAACTATTTCTGAGGTATTATCAAAGACTTTTTTGCTACATCCTTAAATTGATTTTTACGTTAGGCCATTTATTTCTCTGAAAATCTTTTGCCAGATGACTAGAGGTGAAAAACCATTCTGTTTTCCATTTCAGCCATCATGCCAGCATATAAATTCCAGTTGCACACAGAATTATTCCCTCCTTAGTTATTTCTTCCCTTGTAGCATATCATCCTCCAGAGGGAAAATTAAATGGACATTTTAAACATTTTTCCTGTAAATATCCGTGTCTGTATCCAAGGTTCATTAGACATATTTTCCATCTTGCAAGTTCCCATAAGTAATTCCTTTGCCGTTTCCATCAATATGTGACATGAGACTCTCTGTCTCCATCCTCCGTTAGATATCTTCTTACCAACTTTCATCTTTTATCACCCCCCCTCGAGTCTCAAAGTCATTGCTACATGTTTTAAGTTTTTGTTAAAGCAGCACCCCACTTCTAGGTACTAAGTTTTATGTGAGATATGTATGCTATATATCATACTACCCTACACTTAATGATTTAATTGCTTGGCGGGGCGGTTCTGCGATCATTGGTGCAGCTGTATTCAGCCAGAGGGCTGGAGTAATTGGGAAGCTAAATTGGTCTCAGTATCAACGAAGTTGCTTCATTTTTCCTCCATGTGCCCCCTCGTTGTCCAGTGGCCCACACTGGCCTCTTTTCAAGGGGATCTCAGGATGCTGTTCTAAAAGGGCAAAAGAGATGAACGATCTCTTCATATCTGAGATCTGGAACAATCATAAAATCACGTCTACCATGTTCTTTGGGTCAAAGCCTGTTGCAAGGCCCACCAGATACAAGGGGTGGTAGAATCAGTTATGAGTAGGGGAGGTGCTCATCAGAATTTGTAATGTGTTTAATTTGTACAGGCTACTTGTTCTGTTTCCTATATATATATTTTTTTGTCTTCTTTTTCCTTAAATGTTAACATTCCCTTTCAACCTTCTGCAATAAAGCTCTATCCAGAAGCCCCAACTGAAACCTGCTAATACTTCAAAATCAGTATGTACCAAAGTCAGACCCATCATCATTCCTCCAAAGCTGGTTTCTCTTTCATTTTTAACTTTGTTCATAGCACCACAATTTGCTCAGTCCTGAGAGAGTGACATCTGTGAAGAGACATGAAAGAAGTAGGGAAGTCCTATGAGAAACTGAGAAGATAATATTCTGGCATAAGGAGCACCAAATGCAAGACCTTGAGTTAGGAGCAACTTTGAGAACAACCAGGCAGCCAGTGTGTTTGGAGTAGTGTGACTTAGAGAAAGAACAATCAGGGATGAGATGGGAAAGGTTATAAAGCAGTGACACCATCTGTCTTTGTCTTTTACTCTAAGATGAGAATCTGTTGGAGGGTTTGAGCTTTACAAGTGTCGGCAGTGACTTGCGTTTTTATAGAACAACTCATTTTGCTTTTGTATCAGATTTTCCTTATTCTGGAATTACAAGTCTACTACCATAAATCCTCTCTTGATTATGTCATTTTACCTGCTTAAAATCTCTTGTTGGCTTCCTCTGTTGCTTTTTTTACATAAAGTTCAAAGCCTTTTAGGAATGACAGGATGTCTCCCCAATCTCATCCTGCCCTTTTACCAATTGCCTTTTCTGCCCTTCTGTTTGTTACACCATTGGACATTTTACAGATTTGGTTATTTACACTTTATTGTTGCCTACTATCCCTTCTGTATGATTAGTTACTATGTGGAGTAGGGATCGGGCCTTATTTATTTTTTTATACCGATATCCTAGTGCTGTTTCACATTGCAGATTGTCAGATCTCTGATTCATGGCTAATTTCTAGCTTTCTTTTATCCCTAGACATCACATCTTTTCAAGAAATGAACCTCGGTTTCTCCTTAAGTACATTTTTGTCATTGCTCTTACCACACATTCACACTCTGCCTACCAGATGCCAGACAAAGCACAACACCAGATTGCCCACTCTACGACCATCTCAGTATGCCCTCAAATTCTATTACGCTGAAATCCCGCAACCCCAGAGCAAAACACCT
Organism: Spilogale gracilis; assembly: GCA_004023965.1. NCBI lineage: Eukaryota > Metazoa > Chordata > Mammalia > Carnivora > Mephitidae > Spilogale > Spilogale gracilis. The sequence continues at coordinate 13,305 of PITA01018231.1, read as the reverse complement.
ACTACATTTGCATAAAGGGGGAAAAATCCAGAATGTTGATAAAATCCTATAATCTGGAGGACTCCTCTCACAGCGTTTAGTCATTCGACAGTTTTTTGTTGAGATTCAATTTTCTGGAACTCAATCATTGAAGCACCGAGTGTAGGTTCAGATGCCAACTTTGCTACTCTTTTTATCAGGTAATTTAAATCCCCTGTGACTAAGTTTTCTCACCTGTGTACAAATAGTACAATTACCTACTCATAATATTTTTGTAGAGTATACACGAGTTAATATATGTTAAGTGCTAAGAAGTGTGCCCAGCACATAATAAAAACTGTTTTAAGTATTTGCTGTTGCCTGTCATTCATCTGAGATGAGTTCAATAGTGAAAAAGTTAACCAAGCACAAAGACTATTCTTTTTTCTTTGTTTGGCTAAGCATAAGAATTTTTTTACTCAACTATATCGATTGAAGGATTTAAAGTCCATCTCATTTATTTTCATAACCCCCTCACTAAATAAGTGCACTTATTTTCAAAGCATATATATGTGTGTGTGTGTGTGTGTGTGTGTGTGTGTGTGTGTGTGTGTCTATATCTATATATTGCCTTAAAGAAGTGGGTGCCTAGTTTTTTATTCTCTTAGATATCAGAAAATAATAAGTATATAATGATAAAATCCATAACAAAATCATAACAACTATTTTACTTGTTAAATTCCATAATAGAAAATCTTTTTATCTGTTTCCTAGATCAAGGAAATAGATCCCTGAATGGATGTTTCTTTTTATTCCACTTGGCACATATTATTGATTCAGACTAGTGTCAAGATAGTAATGTCTTCTGAAGAGAACCAAGATATTTCAGTGCAGCCAAATTTTGAAAATTAATTCTTATAACAATTTGCTATTAATTTTAAAGTAGGTTATAACTATGCATTTCTTATTTGTATGATGTTAAAAATGCACTAAATGTGTCACGCAAAGAAAGTTGTAGTCTTTCTTTCCTTAGCAAGATAACAAGTTACTGACTATAGCCAGAAATTGGACTTCACTTATATAAAATCAGACAAGATTTTCATGGAATGGCAATTAAATACAATGAGAAAAGATATCTGTAATAATCTTTGAACGTCAGAACTATTGGTACTTAACACTGCATTACATGGGAGCTGGAGAAAGTACATCTTCCCCCCAAAAAAATCACCAAAATCCATACTAGGAAGTGAAAAAGGAGGTGCTGCTTCGCTGTGACCCTCAATCTGAGCTTTATTATCTCAGGGGCACCTATTTTGAAAGAGGGAATGAAGTATGAAAAACCATCGCATTGCAGTGCTTTTTCTTGACTTTCAATTTTGCCAGTAGGCTAAAAGGGGGTAAAGAATTTTAAGTAAATTAGTAAAAGGTTTTAAGCCTTGTATCTTAAAATTTTAAATATTTGATCAAAAGAAATTGCTGAATTGATAGAAAATCTTTAAAGATGTATATTAATCATATGTTGTTTGCTTCATCGACATTCATTCATTCTCTTCTCTCAACAGCTGTGCCCTCTGATTTTTCTTTGAGGAATGAATCCATTCCCTAAACGTATTCACAAGGCTTGCTAGGATTGATCACATCTCCCAGCCAAAGCTATATCCCATCTACCTGGTTATAGTGATCATTTTAAGGATGAACATATGACCCAGTCTGGGCTAGCAAGAGAGAAAATACCCAAGAACTTGTGCAGAAGTAACTAAAAGAAACATGGGAGCAGTCCAGTGTCAGTGCCTAACATTGATAATATAAAAGACAGAGAGGAGAGATGGAGGTGTTTATTGGTATGTTTTGAGCTATTAAATCTATCTTCACCTGAAGTCATTTTTAATCCTTACCCAAACCATTTTTTAAACCAGGAACATCTCGTCATTATTTTTAGCCCAAAGGCATCTAACTGGTAGAGAAAAAGACTGGAAAGACAGTCCTTGCTTTGATTGACTAGCTGAGTTATATTCCCAAATGGATCCAAAATTCACCACTAAACAAGTATTCACTCTCCATTTTCCTTAAGAATATATCTATGAAAACATTTGCAAAATCCCTAGATTATACTAAAGAGGGTCTAATGAAGCTCTTCTATATGAGTTTTTACAGACGGTTTCTCGGTAGAAAGAATGCAGGGTAACAGTCTGGTTGGAAGAAGAGAAAATTGTTTTGTCTTTGAAGAGCATTTGGCATTAGATTAAGAAAACTTCAGTTGTCCTTACCAAAGCCAAAGTAGGCCAACAGAAGTGATGGAGTATCTAAAGTGCCTTGAGTCATCTTTTTTTTTTTTTTTTTTTGGTTACTGTTGTTATAAAAGCTTTTTTCATTCCTATTCTCTTCTACCCTTTTTTTTTTAATTGGGAGTGATATATTTTTTAATTGAAGTACAGTTGATACAATGTTACATGAGCTTCAGGCATACAGCGTAGTGATTCTGCAACTCTATCTGTAGCTACCGTCTGTCACAAAACAACACTATTACAATATCATTGACTGTATTCCCTATGCTGTACCATTCATCCCCATGACTTAATTCATTCCATAACTGGAAGCCTGTATCTCCCACTTCCTTCACCTACTTTGCCATCCCCACTACCCTCCCTTCTGGCAACCATCAGTTGTTTTCTGTATTTATGGGTTTAGGTTCATTTCTGGTTTTTTGTTTGTGTGCTTGTTCTTGGGGGGGGGTATTTTTAGTCTATATACATATAACCTATAAAGTCATATTTATTTTTCTTTCCTTGGCTCATTTCACTTAGCATAATACCCTCTGAGTCCATCTATGTGGTCACAACTGGCAAGATCTCATTCTTTTTAATGGCGGAATAATATTCCTCTGTGTGTGTGTGTGTGTGTGTGTGTGTGTGTGTGTGTGTGTGTGTGTGTATCAATCACACCTTTATCCATTCATCTGTTGATGAACACTTAAATTGCTTCTGGGTCTTAGCTCTTGTGAATAATGCTGCATTAACCATAGGAGTGCATAGTATTTTCAGTTAGCGATGTAAATAACCAGTACTGGAACTACTGTATCACATGGCAGTCCTACTTTTTTAATTTTTTGAGGAACCTCTATACTGTTTTCTACAGTGGCTATATTAGTTTGCATTCCCACCAACAGTGCATGAGGTTTTCTTTTTTCTACATTCTCACCAACACTTTTAGTTCTTGTCTTTTTGATGCTTACCATTCAGACAGATGTAAGATGATATCTCATTGTGGTTTTTATTTGAATTTCTCTGATAATTAGTAATTGTTTCACATGTATCTTGGCCATCTCCATTTTCTTTGGAAACATGTCTTTTTATTTTTAATTGTCTATTTTTAATTGGATTATTTTATTTTTTTAGGTGTAAAGTTGTGTAAATTCTTTATGTAGTTTGGATATTAACCCTTTAGTAGTTACATCATTTGCAAATATCTTCTCCTATTCAGTAGGTTGCTTTGTTTTGTTAATGGTTTCCTTTACTGTTTTTTATTTTGGTGTCATCCCATTAGTTTATTTTTGCTTTTGCTTCTCTTGCTTAAAGAGACTATCCAGAAAAATGTTGCTAAGATCAACATCCAGATTACTGTCTATGTTTTCTCTAAGGAATTTTATGGTTTTAAGTCTCATAATAAGTGTTTAATCCATTTTGAGTTTATTTTTGTGTATGGTATAAGAAAGTGGTCCAGTTTCATTCTTTTTCATGTAGCTGTTCAGTTTTCCCAACACCATTTGTTAAAGAGACAGTCTTTTTCTCATTGCATATTCTTGACTCCTTTGTTGAAGATTAATTGACCATGTAATCATGGGTTTATTTCTGGACTTTCTATTCTGTTCTATTGATCTATATGTCTGATAGTACCACACTGTTTTGATTACTGTAACTTTGTAACATAATTCCAGCTTTTTTTCCCTCTTTTCAAGATTGTTTCGGCTATTCAGGGTCTTTTGTGGTTCCATGCAAATTTTAGTGTTATTTGTTCTAGCTCTGTGAAAAATGCTATTGGCATTGGTTTTGTTACTGAATCTGTAGATTCAGTATGGGTATTTAAACAGTATTAATTATTTGATTCTGAGAGCAGGGCATATCTTTCCAGTTGTTTGTGCCATCTTTAGTTTCTTTTAATCATTGTTTTTTTAGTTTTCAGAGTACAGATGTTCACCTCCTTGATTAAGTTTATTCCTGGATATTTTTCTCTTTTTCTTGCAATTGTAAATGTTTTGACATTAGAACATCCCATTGCAGGAAATTATTGCTGAGATCATGATTGAAGTGACATGATATCACAAAATGTCTTCTTGATTTTTAAAAATAAGATTCCAAAATACCAGTTTTGATTCAGAGCTATATCATGATTTTTAAACAAAGCATTAATGCAGGGAGCCTTATGAATATTTAGTCTGGGCTTTTGAAGGAGCCATAACCCAGGAAATGGCTATATTTGAAGGGAGAACTAGAACACTCTAGAGAAGTTCTGATTTCACAAAGAGCAGTTTGCCTTGGTTTGAACATAGGCTAGATTTTCAAGTTTGCTACCTCGCCTGATTCATTCATTGCTTTCATAACATTTATTGTGTCTGCTCTCTTTCAGACATTATAATATGTGCTAGTGATATTCATACTAATAATGACAGCCTTGGGGTTGGGAAAATATATAATCAAATTGTTTAAACAGTGCAATAATTTTTTTAAAGATTTTTATTTATTTGACAGAGAGAAACACAGCCAGAGAGGGAACACAAGCAGGGGAAGTGAGAGAGGGTGAAGCAGGCTTCCCGCCAAGCAGGGAGCCCGATGTGGGGCTCGATCCCGGGTCTCAGGGATCATGACCTAAGCCGAAGGCAGTCGCTTAACCAACTGAGCCACCCAGGTGCCCCAAAACAGTGCAATAATTTTTAAACTAGAAATGTATGCAGGTGCTCAGGTCAGCAAGCCATACTAAAATTGCAATATATTCAGGGCACTAAGGGACAGAGCAGGTAGTTTACTCTCTGCTTTAGAGGTGCACTGAAAAGGCTTTAGAAAAAAGATGACTTACGTGTTAACTCAAAGGATAAATAAAAATTCTTAAGGTCACTGTATTTTAGGTTAAAAGCACAGCTTTACAAGAGCACAGAAATGTGAAAGAATTTGAGATACCTGGGATCTGTAAACATTTGGGCTTGTCACTGCAGAGTTTATGTTTGGAAAGTTAAAGAAGTTGAGTCTTTATGGATGGTACCAGACATGAGAGAAGCCTAGTTAAAGAGACTCTGTTACATCCATTGGAATTAAAAGTGTTCTGCTAGGGAAGTGGTATAATCAGATCATTTAGAAATAGAACTCTAACCACAGAAGGGAGGAAGGAAGCAGGAGACAGACACGCTTGTTCTTTTTTAAACTAAATCAAGAAGTCTGCTTGGCTACAAAACAAAATTTGATCTAAGCATAACCCCGCAAATTTTATTGCAGTGAAATTTGTTTTTAATCCGTGATGTTGATGTTTTCTTGTTCCCCTGTCACACATGAAATTTAGAAAGTGGGGAAATATATCCATATGTTTTAAATTTATGTTTTATATAAAAGACTTTTTATGGGTTGTCATAATGCTAATGAAAAGAAGGAATGTTCCAAATGAGTATAATCTAGCAAGTAAATGAAGAAAGCAGTTATGTTGAGCACTTTATTATTTATTTTAAAGATATCTGATAATGTAGCTATAAGAATATATTTCATCATTATTGGAGAAATCTGTATTTGAGCTTTATGCATTCACACCTCTGATATCTCCCTAAGAGTATGAAAGGTTGTTATAATATTGGTGAAAATTATAATTTTAAATATATATTTTATGTGTCAGGAATTTTTGAAAAAAATAATACAATTGTATTAATTCTGTTACTTACACATTGTAGGTTGCTTAAGCTTTCTATTCCCAAAATTGACCTATGATATTATTAACAATGGTGTAGATTTGACTGTTCTTATCTCTTTTATTTAAAAAACTTGTTTTTGTATATTTTCAATTTGATATGAGGAATATTACATTTATTTTATAATATGCTAATATACACATGTAATGAAATTTCTTAGCAAGTGGATTTAAATTAAGTGATTTTAGTGCTGTTTGAATGGACTGAACCCTGGCATGATCTACTGATTGCAGTTAGGGGCAAAAAAAAAAAAAAAAAAAAAAAAAAAGAAAACCAAAAAAAACCCAAAGTTGCATCTAAGTCATAAAAGAATCCTTTATCTTTGTTCATAGAGTAATATCCTTTTGTTCTAATTTGGTAAATGCATTTCAAAATGGATTTACATGCTTTAAAGTGTAGCTTTTATCAATAGAAAGGTTAAATGTGAAAAAGATGATCATGTATCTGAGGAAAGTGTCTTATATCCCCAGAAAATTGAAGTGCTTATCTTCCACTAAAATTAAGAAAGGCAAGCCTGGTTCCCTGCTTTAAAAAAAAAAAAATCCCATAATCACTTGGTCAAATTCAGGAAAAAGAACATTTCTTTTTTTGAACTCTTCTTTTACAAAATTCTGTTTCATGTTGATTTAGAGTATGCGTTAGCCATACATTCTGAATCAAGATATACTTGATTTCTTTCCACCGTCACCCTTTCTCATTGAAAAGAACAGCAAAAATTGTTTTGAAGTAGAGTGGCCCCTGTTATTTGATACGTACAAGGAGGAAAATAGAGTTTGGTGGCCTTTTAGAGCAATGCTGGAGAGCTCAGACTGTATGAACCTGTGCTTTTAGCTAGATGGGCACATGTAAAATATAAAGATTGGAAATGTTCTCACAACCAAATCACCTTTCTACTTACCTTAAATACCCATTTGTCTCATAAAGTTTTTAGATCCGATCAAAGATTATTCCACTGAACTCCATTAATTTCAGCATAAGTCTCACTAAAACACTCAGAACTGTTCCTCTAAATGAATGGAGTTCATGCTTTTTGTAAAAGAGTACATGTCTTAAATCTGCTACAAAAGATCTTGTGCCCTCTTGTACTAGGAATGGACAGCATGGCACAAGGCCAGAAGCCCCCGCCCATTCTGGGAAGTTGGGTAGGCTAACTGTCATTATCTAGAATGTAAGGTGGGAGGTGCCCTTGTGGGGTCCTCCACTGCACAGGCATTCAGCCTTTCCTAAGGGCCAGATTGTGAGCTCCACCACAAAACCAGGAACCATTTCATGTAAACACTGCAACAAAAAGATGCAAATTGATGAGACAATATCTCTTTTCCCCATGTGTATTGTAAAGCCAATAGAAAGAGCACTCACTCCCATGAAATAAAACTCTCAGAAGAGGAGAAACTGTGAATCATTAGATCTTTAGAATGTTGTTTTAACAATGTGCATTCTAAAAAAAAAAAAAAAATGCGTATTCTAAACCTCAAATATGTTTGTCTATACCACTTCTAGTAAGCTATCCTAAGGGTTAATAACCCAAATGTGGCTTTTTTTTTTTTTAAGATTTATTTATTTGACACAGAGAGAGGGATCACAAGTAGGCACAGAGGCAGGCAGAGAGAGAGGAGGAAGCAGGCTCCCTGCTGAGCAGAGAGCCCTCCGCGGGCCTCGATTCCAGGACCCTGAGATCATGACCTGAGCTGAAGGCAGAGGCTTTTAACCCACTGAGCCACTCAGGCACCCCCAAATGTGGATTCTTAAAGAAAAAATTACACCATTTACTAAAGAAGTAAGAAGGAAATAGCCAGAACACCTAAAAGGACTGCAAGAAAAGGTAGAGAATAATAAAAATATCTTTGTATAGATAAAATACATTAGTTTCATTAATCCCTTACACAGTAAGACTATACAGTATATTCTGGTTTGGGGATCTTCCCATCTGTTATTTTTATCTATTCCTTTCTTTCACTAAGACTAGACTATTTTTTCATAGTCTGATCATTTAAATATTTAGGAAAGCCATTCTTCTTCCTCCTTCTTAAACTTTTAAAAATTCACTGATTAGTCATTTCTCTAAAATAAAAATTCACTTTTTTTTTGTAATTTTTTGACTGGGATTTTGGAATTCTTGAACAAATGTGGGAAAAACTGATCTTTTATCACAGTTATCCTCTCCACCCAGAAGCTTGGTGTGTTCCTCCATGATTTGTCAAGTTTTCCTTTTTTTCTTGGCAGAAATTTGAGTTTTGTTGCATAGAACAAAGATACTCTCAAAGAAAGAGATGGGGTTGTATGATTATTGTATTACCTTCAGTTCATAGTACCTGTGTCTCTCATTTCTAAAAACAGAAGTCAATATGCTAAAGACTTAAGCCATATTTTTTAATATTTTCATTTTTTTAAAGGTTTTGCTTATTTATTTGACAGAGAGAGAGTGAGAAAGCGTGCGCACCAGCAGAGGGAGCAGCAGGCAGAGGGAGAGGGAAAAGAAGGCTCTCCACTGAGCAGATAGCCCTATGCAGGACTCGTCACAACCTGAGCTGAAGGCAGCCACTTAACTGACTGAGCTACTCAGGTGTCCCTAAGCCATATTTTTTAGAGATCAAGGAGCAGAAAGCTACATTTTTTGTTATGACTCTGCAACTGAGTAGTTTTTAATACAATGCTTTGAACTTTGTGAACTTTCCAGTCACCAGAGTACAAAATCAACATAGAGCTGAAAATGGTGCGTTATATATTTTTAAATCTTAAGAGAGTAACTTTGTATTAAAATTTGTGTTGCTACCAGCAAAGCACCAATTTCCTGTAATTTCCTAGATTTTCTTTGTAGTTTGGGCATTGAGAGAATTGAACTGAGTTTGTCAACCATAATAATCCTTTTATCTCCTTGGCATTCAAAGTCTACAGAAATATGTAAAGTGCCTTAAGAGACCTAGGGCAGATTATCTTGAAAGGGATGGGGTATGTTTAACAAAGGAAAAATATAGGTAACCCTTGAACAACATGGGTTTGAATTAAGCAGGTTTACTTACATAAGGATCTTTTTAAACAAATATATTGGAAAATTTATTGGAGGTTTGCAACAATTTGAAGAAACTTGCAGTGAAATCATGTAGCCTAGAAATACCAAAAATCTTAAGAAAAAGGCATTAATGTCAGAGTGCAGTATATGATACATATACAAGATATGTGGTAAGCAGTGGCTTCTGTTATCAGTAAGACTCTTTTCTGGTCAACAGTAGGGTATTCGTAGTTAAGTTTCAGGAGTGTCAAAAGTTACATGTGCATTTTCAACTGTAGAGGGTATTAGTACCTATAAAGTCTGTGTTGTTCAAGGGTCAACTGAATTGTATGTACATGTCGATAGTTTGGGCTTAATGTATGCCATACATTGATATTTTTATTTTGCAAGTACTTTCACATTTTGGTGGAAACCAAATGAGCGTTACCAACTAAATATCTTCCCATAAGAACAGCAAAAGCATTGAGCTGTTAGAAACTTTAAAAGAGCTCTCGTATTATTGTTTTCACAGCCTTGAAGTGCTTCTTATATTCAGTATATTACCATTGGCCTGATCATTATTTTATCTTTATAATTTATTTTAATGATGCAGGATGTCTTTATTGGAATAAAATTAATTTTTAACTGTCAACAGAGGTTTTTAATTCAGATTTTCTGATAGTATTAAGCAAAAATTAAACAAACAGTAAAAGAAAGAAAAAAAAAGCCCATGGATAAATGAGCAAAATACTGAAATATAGTATATAAGTGTTAAATGTCATCTATAAACATGAAAGTATGTGAAAGAAAGTTGGTATAAATCAATACAATGAAATATTTATTCAAAGAACATTTTAAATAGTATTGATTTCTCCTAGTTCCTATTTAGGCAAAGTGACCTACTTCAACTGGGCATTTGCCTAGTGGCCTGTGGAGAAACATGCACTTTTAAAAGGAAATGGGGAAGCAGGGTCTGGGTCTTGGGCTTCTAAATAGTAGTAATTTTGTCCTAGGAATAACAGAGGATTATGAATGTCCTAACTCTGGCAGATAGTGCCATTTCCTTGCCACTCTCCCCAGCCAGGTTTTTCCCGGACAGTTTCTGGGAAGACCCTATTATCAAAATCTTTATGAAGCTCTAATTTTCCTTTCCCTTATTTCAGTCACACCTTGCCTGGATTCAGGAGCTAAAGAAGCTTAGAAACTCGAAAGTTTCCAGACTAATATCAGAAATCTAACTCAACCCTGTATCAGGAAGGGTTTATGAAATTTTTGAAAATTATTTTTGAAAACAATTAGGTATAGTATTTTTTCACTGGAAAATATATTTTCAGTATCTCCATACAATTGCCTACTCATTTACTTACTAGTGCCTGTATTAAAGTCACTGTCACAAAACCCATGTGAAGTTATTATAACACTTATGTATTAAAATAGGTAATACCCCCTTTATAAAAATTGTAGGAAGAGATGCACTTGTTTTAAAATCAAGAACAATTTCACATCTCCTGAAAATTCTGGATGAATTCTGTAATTAGTCCTCCTTTGTGTAGACTGCTAAAAACTATTACAAAGAACATGTAACCAAGGTATGGGATTTCATATATGAAAACATTTCTATTAACCTCATCTCTCTACTTTCTAAATAAATTTCTCATTTTTAAAAATATTTTATTTATTTATTTGATAGAGAGAAACACAGTGAGAGAAGGAACAGAAGCAGGGGGAGTGAGAGAGGGAAAAACAGGCTTCCTGCTGAGCAGGGAGCCCAATGTGGGCCTCGATCCCAGGACCCTGAGATCGCGACCTGAGCTGAAGGCAGAGGCTTAACCCACTGAGCCACCCAGGCGCCCTGACTCTTGATTTTGACTCAGGTCATGATCTCAGGGTCTTGAGATCAAGCTCCACATCAGTCTCCATGCTGGGTGTGGATCCTACTCAAGATTCTCTCCTTTCCTTCTGCCCCTCCCCACTGCGCGCATGCACATGTCCTCTCTCTCTCTCTCTCTCTCTCTCTCTCTCTCTCTCTCTCTCTCCCTCCCTCCCAGTAAATAAATCTTAAAAAAAATAATGTAAGAATTCCCATTTCTAGACATTTGCCTTACAATTTTTAAAGTAAACCACTCAGAAGGTAGTGACTGCCTATACCTGCTCTGTGCCAATCCTCTTTTCCTCCCACCTCCCAATTTGAAGGCAAAGTCCTATAATAAAAACATCATGCTATGAAAGCTTCTAAGCATGTGACTCTATCTCACTGTCCTAAGCTTGTAACTTCAGTGTCTCTAGAGAGTTCTGTCTTAGAGATTACACTTGCCAGTTAGCAAATGAATTTTTCAGAATCGTGAACACACCACACAGCTTTTTGAAATAACGAGGCTATGCATATTTACTTGGTTGGCATGTTTATCTCTTTAAATTTCAAAGAGACTAGAAGGTGACCTAGGTGACATTTCTAATGGGATGCCTCAAGTTGGGTACTTTTTCTGTATTTGTGTGTCTGTGTGTGTGGATGGGCTCTGATGTCTGAAATGTCCGAGCGTATGGTATGTGTATTATCCCTGTGTGCCTTATGTGATCACCAGTCGTGATTAGTGATGTTCTGAAAATTCTCTAGTAAAAGTAAGGAAATTATAAATGATTACATTTTGGAGAGCAGCATTTGTGGGCTTTAAAAAAAAAAATCACAGTTGTCATTCTGATTTCCTATACAAACTTAAGTGTATCTGTAGACTGGTGTCTGAATATTTATACCCCAGTTTCCATGACTAAAGTTGATTTTCCCCTCCACATTTAAGACATTTGTCTGTCATCAAGTTTACTTTTTTTCTTGTGCCAAATGACATTTGATTGGATTATTCAACAGAAGGCAGCTTACGTTGTTGGGCACGATCAATACATTCACTGATTTTATAGATTTTTCAGCACCCACCTTCATAAAGGAAAGCTACACTGGCTCAGGTTCCAATCACATACCAAAACCTGAAAATGTTCCACAACTGTAGCATCTTTTATCAACCTAAAATAATACTCATAGAATCTGTTCCTAAAAATTTTATGTACTCACATGTAGATAATCAACAAAAATTTTCAAGCACTTATTATTTGGAAGATATGCAAAGGAACCTGCATGGTTCTTATCCTAAAGAACTTTACATACCAGTGGCATATATGGAATATCTGCATCAAAGGTAATTGACAATAAAAATAGCACATAATTAATTTTATATGAGTCATACTGTCAGTAATGGTAAAAATAATAGCTCTCATTTACTTTAACAGCTGGTACGTACCAGACTCTTTATACTGTGTTCAGCTATTTTATCATTATTATATAATTTTTATAACAGCTCTCTGAAAGAGTCAGTATTAACTCTTAATCCACTTTGCAGACAAGTACTTGATAAGTTACTCAAGACTGTACATCTGGAAAATTCTCTTGCATTTGACTCTAATACCTGGAGTCTCTCAAAGCACCACATTGCATCCCCATAGATGGTAAAGATTTTCAGAAGTTAGAGATTGCCTTCAGCAATGTGGACAGGAAGATTCGACAGAGATGGTACAAATTTATTTAGCATTTCATTGTATCAATGATTCAAAAAAGTTGAGAAATGGAAAAAAAGTATTTTAAGTTGGTGAGTAAAGACAAAAAGAGGAGGAGCGCATGTGTTCTGAAGAATTGAATACACTGATATGTACAGAACAGAAATGTCATCTGGAAATAAATCTGAAGGGAGAGTCAATAATGTAAGATAAGAGAAGGGCTTGCATGCCTGCCACCTAATGGCTTGTAATTTATTCCTGAATGTACCAGACTTAGTTGAAGCCTTTTGGAGTAAAGTATAAAACTATCACATGCTATATGAAAACTACTGTACTAACTGACAGGACTGCAGGGTAGAAGGGATGCATGAACACCTGGAAATAAAGAGAAGAATTAGGAAACATTTAAATTAGTCCAGAGATAGGGGGCTAAGTTTCACAATATTCATGCACTGGAACTAAGAGTATAGGTGAGAGACTTTTTTTTTTTAATTTATTGATTTATTTTAGAAAGAGTTCATGAATGAGGGAGAGGCAGAGGGAGAGAGAGAAAACACAGGCAGAGGAGACACAGAGGAAGCAGACTCCCTGCTGAGCTGGGAGCCCAATGAGGGGCTTGATGGAGAGCCATCAAGAGTCAGAGGCATAAGCAAATGAATATCAGGCGCCCCATGAAATCATTACCTGAGCCAAAACCAAGAGTCAGAGGCATAAGCAAATGAATATCAGGCGCCCCATTTTTAAGAACTAATCAGATTTTTGTGACTGAAAAATTCAAGTAGAATGTTTATTCATACATATCTTCAAGATCTGGGGGCTAAGTAATTAAAAAAAAAATGTTACCATGAAGAAGTTTATCTCAGTTTATGGG
>PITA01018230.1:0-41007 GCA_004023965.1 Spilogale gracilis | reverse complement strand
TCCAGACCCTCCAATTTGTTTCTACCTTTTTGCCGATGTTCTTTGTCTCTCGTGGCGGTCCAGAAGTGGGAAATATCACATTTCAGGCTGGTTTCATGGGTGTTCACGGTGGTCTTGTAGTGGTTTTTTTGCTGGAATTCAGCTCTCTTCAGGGAACTCCCCGAAATGTGGTCACCTGGCCTTCTGCCATCTTGACCCCAGTCGTCAGATGCATTTTAATCTAGCTGTGCATGTTCACACATTTCAAATGTATTGCTAACAATGAAACTGCCACCTATTTAAAATTCTGTGAATAAATATGGCCCTTAATTCTACTTTCTAACAAGTGTTCTATCAAGAGTTGATGGTTTAATTTATCCTCAGTTATTTCTTAGATACATTTTTTCCATTTTTTTTGGTATGCAATATAAATAGTTTTCAAGTTTGGATGTGTTTGTGCATTTTTCTTCGATTTAAAAAATTTTCAACTGCTAGCAGGAGAAGTTATTATTATTTAGTATTAGATGTAGAAAACCACAAGTAATGTGGTTAACTTGAAGCACGCAGGGTTTTAGTATCTCACAGTTTTCTGATGTGAATGATAGTTATGAAAATGGCTAAAATGCATTTCATTTAGAGAAGTGTTTTTGGTTTACTCAATGGAAATCCTCTATTTATCCAAACTAAATACTTCACAGACCTTTAATATATAAAAAGGATGAAACTGGAATGGTTGTGATTGAATCAGGAATGGAGAGGGTTGGAATATAATTTGGGGAAAAAAAACTAATTTCAAAGAAATACCACAATTTATAATTTCAGGTTTTTGTTGTTGTTGTTGTTGTTGTTGTTGTTGTTGTTGTTGTTTTTGCTTTAGTGTATCTAGGCTGCAGTTTAAACTGATCAGTAGGGTCAGAGCAGAATTTTACCAGCTGTCTCAGGACTAACCTAGCAGTGAATAGGAGAAAGTCAAGGTTGGTTTGGTTTTTCCATTCTGGTCAAGGCCCCCTAAGAGTAGGGGTTGAATAAATGTGACTACTTAAAACTTCTTGCCAAAAGGAAAATTACTTTATACAAGACATGCAGATAGAGATGCATGTGTAGTTATAGATGTAGACTTTTTAAACAAATACCTTAAAAGTAGAAGAAGAAAGGAGGATCCTTTTTCCCCTTCTATGTGTGTTAAGCAATTTTTGCTATTCCTTTTTGTTCTACTCTATTTGGAGAAAGGAAATGGGATTAGTATTTTTATACAATGTTGGAGAAAGGAAATGGGATTAGTATTTTTATACAATGTTGTTTACAAATTTAACAAATTTAACAATGTGTCATTATGTAACTGAGACCATTCAAAATGCAGATTTTTCCTCTTTGATACATTTAACAAAAATATTGTAAAGTGGTGTCAGTAGTTCTAAATCTTAGCAAAGGTTTTTGTCTCTGCACAATTTACTTTATGGCCTATATACAAAATTCTGTTTGGGTTCTCTTTGTCCAGATCTAAATAATGAAGTGTAAACATCTAACTATGGTTTCAATATAATCTTATGAACCTATTTATTCAAACCTGGGTATATGATACCATCCCATTTACAATTCATCTATCTTAGAAAATGTAGTCTTTTATTAAATAATCTTAAGAATGCTTTTAAGTGTGACAGCTGCAAAAGGGCACAGGCTAATGATGTGAAAACATTTTTCATATTACTTGAAATTCATCTGTGCTTTAATTTGTCCCTCTAGTTAGTGTTAAATATAGCATCTTCACTTCTTAATTTTCTATTTGGGGTCAGCAGAATAGAAGAAATCTCTGAAATGAAAAGTATATAGTGAATAAGTGTATTGCTTTTTTTCTTCCTCCTTTTCTTTCCCACAGAACTTTGTAGAATACTTCACGCATGGCACATCATACTCTACTTTTCATTCCTGGCATTTGCTTACTTGTCTTAGCTCCATGCCATAGCAAATAACTGCAGAAAAGGGTCATGTTATGCTTTTTTTTCCATCCCCCGAAGTCCTCTGGTACTGTATCATACATAGGTTTAGTGCTCAACAAATACATACATATATATATATATATGCTCATATATTTAGTGCTCATATATTTATTTGACAGAGAGAAACACAGCCAGAGAGGGAACACAAGCAGGGGGAATGGGAAACGGAGAAGCAGGCTTCCTGCTGAGCAGGAAGCCTGATGTGGGGATTGATCTCAGGTCTCTGGGATCATGACCTGAGCCAAAGGCAGTCGTTTAACCAACTGAGCCACCCAGGCACCCCACAACAAATATTTTTAGTTGAAAGAACACAAAATTATTATAATAGATCAACATTATTTTTGGTAACTTAGTTATGGAGCATTTGAGTTTGTGGTTAAGCAATTTGTCCTTCTTACCTTGGGGGAATTTAGTCTCTCTGCTACCATTTGTTTTTCTGAGCTTCAATTGCTGCACATTGTCTTTAGTAGAATGAATTAACTCTTATACATTTTCACTTTTACCCACTTAGGTCATATCTCCTCCTGTGCCTGACATAGTGTCTTATTATACTAACAAAATGCTAAATGAATACTGTACTGTACTGGTGGATTAATCAAATTTGGAAGCTTTCACTATATAACTTCTGGCTGCATTTATGTACACAAAGTAGCAAGTCTTAATTCAAAAATTTAAGCTGAAAGATAGTTTTTTCCAAAAACAAATAAAATGACTGAAATAATCATCTGGCTAACTGATCTGATTCCAAATTTATTACATGTCTCTGAATTCTATATTCATCAGGAATGACTTCTGGGTGATTTGAAATAATTCATGTCTGAATAGTCAATACGTAATTTATTCTGATAGGTAATCAGATTCTATTGTGGTAAGTAATCACATTTTATAGCAAAAAATTAAAATTTATACCAAAAAGCTGTATTAATATATTTTTATTACATAATCATGACTTATTTACTTTATAACTGTAAGTCTGCACCTTTTGATCACCTTCACCCATTTTGCCCACCGCCTCCACTCTGTACTTCTGGCAACCACCAATCTGTTCTCTGTATCTGTGAGTTCAAGGTTTTGGTTTTTTGTTTGTTTTAGATTCCACATATGAATGGGATTGTATGGTCTTTATCTTTCTCTGTTGGACATATTCCATTCAGCATCATGCCCTCAAGGTTCATTTATGCTGTTGGAAATGGCAAGATTTCCTTCTTTTTGAATGGCTGACTAATTAATCACATTAACATTTTTAAGAGATACTTCATGTAAGCCAGTTATTCCATGTATAAATAGATATGTTGAAAGATATTGAAGTTTACAGATCATATTTTGTGTGAGATTGTTATATTGTTTAACTTACCTGTTTCTAAATAAGCAACTACAAAATTGAGGTAGATCTTTTATTACACGCATTCTTCCTCCCTTTTCTACCAGATACTGGCAAAAGAACCACAAAACTTTGCTGAATTTAATTTTTTGATACATTATAGAACCATCCTAACTATAAACTTCAGTCAAATTGACTACCCTGTTTTTCATTTAGGTTTATTTATTAGCAAGAGAGAGAGAATGTAGACAAGTGGGCACATGAGAGTGGAGGCAGGGGCAGTGGGAGAGGGAGGGAGAGATACTCTCAAGCAGACTCCCAGCTGAGTGCAGAGACCAACATGGGGTCTTATCCCAGGACCCTGAGATCATGATCCCAGCCAAAATCAAGAGTCAGTGCTTGAGGGGCGCCTGGGTCCCTCAGTCATTAAGTGTCTGCCTTTGGCTCAGGTCTTGATCCCGGAGTCCCAGGATTGAGCCCCGCATCAGGCTCCCCACTCAGCGGGAGGCATGCTTCTCCCTCTCTCACTCCCACTGTTTGTATTCCCTCTCTAGCTGTGTTTCTTTCTTTCAAATAAATAAAACCTTAAAAAAATCAACATTTGGGGTACCTGGGTAGCTCAGTCTGTTAAGCATCAGCTTTCAGCTCAGGTCATGATCCCAGGTTCCTGAGATTGAGCCCCACCTCAGGTTTCCTGCTAGGCGGGGAGTCTGCTGGGGAGTCTGCCTCTCCCTCTCCCTGTACCTGCCTCTCTCTCTCTCTCTCTCCCTCTAGATCAAATAAACAAATAAAATCTTAAAAAAAAAAGAGTCAGATGCTTAACCATTGAGCCACCCAGCACTCCAGATTACCCTATGTTTTTCATTTAAATGAACTAATTATCATTTATTGTGCTTTTAATTGTATACCAGATATTATTTTATGTGCTTCCATATCATCTCATCCTCAAAATCTCTCTGTGAAGTAGAAATAAATATTCCTGTTTTATAGTTGAGGAAGAAGAAGCCTTGAAGATGATTTTTTGAGGGCTACTCTGCTAGAATTGAATTTAGGTCTATAGGATGCTCAAAGTTTTGTGTGGATTGGAATGAATGAGCTTTCTTGGTGTAGATGCCCATTATTATTAGGATTTATTTGTACTAATTGCCTACATAATTTTTAAGTGTATTTTCCTTTATTTTAGAATTAGTTTTCTTTAACTATATGTTTTGTGTTTAAAATATGGTTAGAAAGGAAATGATTGCATAAATAAATTCCCTAATTTCCCTAATCATCAAAAATGCCTTAGGACAAATAGTAAGAGTCAGACAAAAGAATTTTAAACTTGCTCTCACTCTGCATAGAAGAAAGAAAATGCCTCTAACTGATTTCCCCTCTCTCCCCATGATTATAGGAAAAAAATCCCCATTAAGGACGTATAATAACCATTTGAAAGAGGTGAATACTTTCACAATTTCTTCATCATCAACAGGAACAAAAAATAAAAGTTTTTATAAAACATGCAAACTTGTTAAAAAATAGATGGTTAGTGTTTTGAAAAATACTTGAATGTTTTATAAGGAAAACTGAACATTGATCAGAACAGTTGTAGCATTTTAGGTTGGCCACTGAACATTCACTGTAAGCTAAAAGTTTCTACTCTTTGCTGTCCTGGTATTGATTTTATGATAAAAACGACCAGCATCCATTCCTCTTTTGGTATAACATATTTCCAGTTTAATTATTGCACTAAAATTTTCTATGTTGATTTTTCTCAAAAATTGACATATTGAAATGAGAAAACCAATCCATGGATAATAATTATTTTGAAATGTTCATGTGTACTAAAACTATATTCTGAACAATTAAAATGATATGTTTATTTTTCAGAATTTTACACTCCATGAAGTAACCAATGACTTTGAAAATAGGACCGTATCTGCAATAATAGATAAACTGGCAATATTCAGCTACTATACATTTTGGGTAACAGCAAGTACTTCAGTTGGAAATGGGAATAAAAGCAGTGACATAGTTCAAGTATATACAGATCAAGACAGTATGTAAACAAAAAGCATTTGTTACCCTTTAATAGGATTAATTTAAAACTTTGAGAACCTTTTTTTCTATTTGTGTGTATCGCTAGCAAAACCTGTAATTTATTTAGGCACATTTAATGAGTTATTATAGAAGTATGAAATGCATTTAATGCAGCTATAAAACTCTTAGAATAATAACAGCCTTCTCTGTTCATTTTAAACTACTACCATTCATGAAAACTTTGTCACTTTTATTTCTTCAAAGGATGTCACAGCCTTCCACTTAGAAGCATTTAAAAATGCTGTTACGTACATGGATGGATTTTCTAATACTTAATATACTTGTCCCTTTGTTTTAGGAACTACCTTTTTTTTTAACTTTAATATAGAAACTTCCATTTCAGCCTTTGAATCCACATAGGACTCTATCAGCATCTTTATTCTTACTGTGATTTTGACTCAGATACCTGGAATATCTTTACTTTTGTAATCCCAAAAGTTGTCTGTATCCAGCCTCAGCAGTATCCTGTTTGTGCCAAGTTTTCAGAAAAGTATAATGATTGAAGCTCTTGATGTTTTTTAGGTTTCAGCTTCAAGAACACAATCATTGCCTATTTCTTCTTGTTTCTGGTATCCATTTATTTCTTAAAAACTAGTCTCTTATTGAGAAATGGTACTGACCTTAAATTCTGCTGAAAGTAAGATTCTGTGTTTATTGTCTTAAAGATTGTAAACTGACAGGCACTATAAGTAGAAGTGAATGCTTTCCTTGTTAGAACAATCTTTTAAATAGTCTACACATTGGGCAATAGAATAAGATACAAAAAGTATGTGAAAATATGTGCTTGCAGTCTTCAGCAAAGGATTTTAGTGCAATATCCGGTCAATATCATTTCAGGCATTCTTTAAATGCAGATCTCCCCCATATTTTTACCAGGCCATAAATTTTATAAGTGACCATTTTAGCATCATGAGTAATAAACACTTACTGTGCACTGTTGCAGGTGAGAAGTCCTAGATGTGATATATGTATGGTAAAGATAATCTGTAAAAGAAAGAAAATAAAAAAAATTGTTTAGATAATATAAATTATCAAATATTTAAATGTCTGAATATATATACACAGTCATACATGGATACATACATAGATAATCTCCATGTTGTAGGAAAGAAAAGACAAGCAATTCTTATACATATTAAAGATCACGGAGTTTATATTTTGAACCATTTTTAATATAATTATTTTGTAATGATATTTTCTAGTAGGGGGCATTTATTACATCTGCATTTAAACAATGCAAGAGCTTATGGTATAAAAGATGCTGTTTCAACAATTACCCTCAGCTTGTGAATTTACTTAAATTTTATTTAGGGTGACTGATAATTCTTATATTTTGCACGTTACCTACCATAGTACCTGAAGGGTTTGTTGGAAACCTAACTTATGAGTCCATTTCGTCAACCGCGATAAATGTAAGCTGGAGCCCGCCATCTCAACCAAATGGTCTAGTCTTCTACTATGTTTCTCTGAGCTTACAGCAGACTCCTCACCAAGTGAGACCACTTCTCATTGCATACGAAAGAAGCATGTATTTTGATAATCTGGAAAAATATACTGATTATATATTAAAAATCACTCCAGCAACAGAAAAAGGATTCTCTGATACCTATACTGCCCAGCTACACATCAAAACTGAAGAGGATGGTAGGCTGAACCCTTTTATTGCTTATAAGCAGATTATTGCTGATCTCTTATTTATATTGCTTTCTGATAGAAAATATCATTCCTCTATAGAATCTGTTCTCAAATAATTAGTCTTTCAATAAACATAACAAACTCTCTACTTTTTAAAATTAAAATAATTATCTGCTGATGGAATTAAGTCCCATTATTATTAAGCTTCTTCTTTTTAATGTTAATTCACTTTTGTTTCATAAATATTCTTTTTTTCTTTTATAGTCCCAGAAACTCCACCAATAATCAACACTTTTAAAAACCTTTCCTCTACCTCAGTTCTCTTATCATGGGATCCCCCAGTAAAGCCAAATGGTGCAATAATAAGTTATGATTTAAATTTACAAGGACCAAATGAAAATTATTCTTTTATTACTTCTGATAACTATCTAATATTGGAAGAGCTTTCACCATTTACATTATATAGTTTTTTTGCTGCTGCGAGAACTATAAAAGGACTTGGTCCTTCCAGTACTCTTTTCTTTTACACAGATGAGTCAGGTAAGTCAGAATCCATACCTCTTCAAATGATTTCACTGTTGCAGCCTTGCTCTCTCTTTTTTAAGGAAAAGCGTGGAAATTGAAAGGATATTCAGTTACGTATTTGTAACAGGCTTACAACTGTTCATCTACTTTGCTGAACATTTTTTTTTCTTAGTTCAAGCTTCAGAATGAAGTGCTACTTCATTCTGCTAGTTTAAAACTACTTTGGAACTACTGAATTCCAAGTGTAAAAACGTCATTACTGATGCTATTTATTTCTGAAATTAAAATATCATCATTTTAGATATCTTAATTAGTGTCTTCAGGAAGCTATAGTCACAGTATTTTATAATAAAAATGTTATGAATATAAGTTTATAATGTGTTTTCCTGCAGTGCCTTTAGCACCTCCTCAAAATTTGACTTTAATCAACTACACTTCAGACTTTGTATGGCTGAAATGGAACCCAAGTCCCGTTCCAGGCGGTATTGTTAAAATATATAGTTTAAAAATTCATGAACATGAAACTGATACTATATTTTATAAGGTAGGTTGATTGTAACAGTATATGTTAATTTCAAAAAAATTCAAATTGAATTAAAATCTTTTGACATTCAGGGAAAAACAGACTGCTTTAAATTAAACAAGGACCATCTTTTTAAATAATCTTTTCTTTTCTACAATTTAGGGATGTTTGTGGAAACACAGACAACATTTGTCAGATATGGAAGCTGAATACTTTGTAGAGCAATTTACATAGAATTTATAACTTCTAGATATTTACGAGTTAAGAAATAATTGCACTATTTTGTTAATGCTGAAAAGTATATAGTAAATTTTTTCAGACTATTTAGACCCTGTTATTATCTTAAATGCAACATATTTCTGTTTATTGTCAGGATAGATACCAAATGAATATTTTTAACCTCTCCAAAAAGTATTTATATTAGACATCTGGTAATCTTCCCTAATAGAATATAATCCCACACTAATTGGTCTTTTAAGATATAACATTATTCTTTTCCTTTCAAAGCTAATTCATTTGCAACACTAAATACTCTTTCCTTCCTCTATTTTTAGGTTCCAGAATCAGCAAAAAATACCCAAAGCGCTGATATAACAAAGGATCTCATATATACTTGTATGATTTCTAACATTTAATTGCCAAAATATGTTATATAACTGAGATTTATTTAGGAAAGTGTTTTTATTTTTTATTTTTTCCAAAGGCAAATTAAGTACTGGAATGCTTTTATTTAGTTACAGCAAGAAGAGTGAAAAAACTCTGCAGTAAACATTATCCCCAATATTATATGCACTACAATTTATTGCTGATGGCAAATCATTTTTATGGCATATTTATTTTCAAAAGTGATTAGTAAAAACCGAAGTGATTAAACTTATGTTGTAAGGAACAATGACTTTCTTCCTAGAAATCAAGATATTACTTTTAAATCTGATTGACTGAGTAGTACTTGAATTATAGTACTCCATAAGTGTGGACTCTCTTTCCCAAAAGTGTGAGATTCTATTAATGATGCTAAATCTCTAGCCCTTTAATATCTATCCCCTGGTCTAATCTTAACATATGCCCATTTTTTGTTTTATCTGTATGGGTCACTAGGAAATCTATATAAAAAAGGAAAAAGCAATCATTTTCTTGAGACTTAATGTGCTGCATTATAGCAGTTGCTTAATCTCTTCTGACTCAGTTTCTTTGAGTGCAAAATGAGAGCTATAAAGATGCATACATTAAAAAAATGAGGATTATAAAGGGAAATTTATATCAAGCATTTAGAATAATCTTTAACACGTGATAAATGTATTAGCTATTGTTGTGCATAGTTTAAAAAAAGATTTTCAAAAGCCATCCAGCATTGTCATAGCACTAAGCATGAAAAACAGTATACCTCTATCTGAATATGAGAAGTTATATTCTGAGATTTTTAAACCTCTTGATTTTTCAATAGTAATGCTATCATTAAAATTTAACTAATAGCAATCATATAACCTTTATACCATAAAGACTCAATGTACCACTTTAAATTGAGGGAATAGTTTTTCTTTAAAATTTACTATTTTTTTAAAAGATTTTTTTATTTATTTGACAGAGAGAAACACAGCCAGAGAGGGAACACAAGCAGGGGGGTCTCCAGGATTATGACCTGAGCCGAAGGCAGTCGCTTAACCAACTGAACCACCCAGGCGCCCCTAAAATTTACTATTTTTTATTTATTCCTGTTTACATCTGTTTTCTGTCGATTTTCATAGCCTTCTTTTTTATTATTATTTTTTTCATAGTCTTTTTTTAATATTTATTTATTTTAGAGACAGAGCATGTATGTGAGAATGAAGAGGGACAGAGAGAGGGAAAGAAGCAGACTCCCTGCTGAGGTTGGAGCCTGAGGCAGGGCTCAATCTCAGGACCCTAGATATAGCCTGAGCAAAAACCAAGAGTCCAGCACTTAATCAAGTGAGCCACACAGGCACCCCTTCATAGTCTTACTTTAAGTTCCTTTACATGTACTTCATGCCAACTTTTTTCCTCTTCAAGTGTATTGTCCTATTTCCCTTTCAGTTTTATTCTACCTCTTTGCTATCAGTTTCTATTTCTTTTCCTTTTTATCCATTCAAATTATATGTGGGTTTGTGGAGGCAGAATAATTCCAGAACCATCCCCAAATATTCCTACCATCGCAGTCAATCCAGTGTGGTCCACATGGAGACCAGTTAAATCCAGGTCTACTGGTAACTATGGGTCACTCACTCTTATGGAAAGAAATTTTTTTCAGTAAAAAGTTCTGTTAAAATGTTTGGAAATATTCCTCACTCATGTCGCCCTCTTACAACTTACTTTTATGTAAATCTGCTAACTATCTATTAAACTGCTCACACTTTTTTTTTTATTATAATCTCGGATTCAGTCATTTTTCTGGATACAGGCCCTTCCTAATCCAAGTCAAAATTTACCTGAGTTGTGTTTAGTTTCTCCTCAGTAAACGTTTGTTAGTAGATTTCTTTGTTTAATATAAAAATTCCTTGGTCACAGGAACCATGTATTTCTTATATATGTGTCTTTATAATCTCACGGTTATCTAACAGTATGCTTTATAAATAGTACGTGTGAAAGAATGAAAGGAAATAATGTAATACAATGAGTCCCTAAAGTACATGAATGACTGGCAATATTAATTTAAAATATGATTTAATTTAAAATGTGATTAAACTGTAAGTACCCTGCAAAGCAGTATTCTTGCTAAATTTCTGTTACTGAAATGTTTAATAAATCAAAATGGTTTATATTTTGGGTTAGAAAAAATGCAGTATTTTAAAAATTATACCATCATAGGAGGTTGTCTTTTCTTTCCATAAGGATAATCAATTAGTCTTAAGTGATTTCTCAGTTTTGACAATTATCTTTGAATGAAGACTACACTTAATGATAAATTTTTCTGTGAGAATGCATATCCTTCCTTGAGCAGTTGTGATAACTGTTTTGTTCCTTTTTCTCATTTTTCTAAGGGATTGGGTAAAATTAGAAATTTAGGAGTTGTCAGGCTCCTGGGTGGTTCAGTGGGTTAAAGCTTCTGCCTTTGGCTCAGGTCATGATCTCAGGGTCCTGGGATCAAGGCCCACATCAGGCTTTCTGCTCAGCAGGGAGCTTGCTTCCTCCTTTCTCTGCCTGCCTCTCTGCCTACTTGTGATTTCTCTCTGTCAAATAAATAAATAAAATCTTTTAAAAAAAAGGAAAGAAAGAAATTTAGGAGTTGTCTGAGATGACTCATAACTTAAGATTCATGAGAGTAGAGATTTTGTTTTATTAACTCTTGTATTTCCAATACCTAGCAGGAAGTAGCTGATGAACAAATTAATTTACATAGAATATTACCAGGTTAAAAAAAAAATGACTCGAGATGAATTTAAGAAAAATCTAGTATCGCTGACCACCCATAATTTGATTTCAGTTGGGGACTTCAATTTTTTCAAATTTAAAGGAAGTAATCAGTATATTAATCCAAGCAGGTGTTAGCGAGACAAAATGAAAGCAAAACACTCTAGCATTAAAAAAAATTAAAAACATGGCCATTATGAGATTCTTCAGGACTGAAAGTGTACCCAGTTCATCCTATATCATCATATGATCACACTCTGTGGCACAAGAAATTGTTTAATATTTGTTTTAACTGAAAACACCCATGCTTATTAAACATAGACGGCATAACTTTCATGTAATAAAACATTTCTCCCAGTTACAAATTTTGGGGGATGCATCATGACAAAGAATTATTTCCTGCTTTTCAGAATATTTCAGGTATTCAAACTGAAGCCCAGCTTGCTGGACTGGAACCAATCAGCACCTATTCTGTCAGCATATCTGCCTTTACAAAAGTCGGCAATGGTAATCAGTTTAGTAATGTAGTAAAATTCACAACTCAAGAATCAGGTGAGACACAGTTCTTTGATCCTAAAATGTTTCACTCTGCATTTACCACTTTTCCTTTCCTTTTGGTTTATATGATAAAGTCTCATCATTTAATAGTGCATTCACAGGGAGGTTGAATTTCAATGCTTTAACAGTAGGTTGAGTCTTGTCTGCAATCATTTATTTACACATGGTTTTCCTTTTGAACTGAGAAAATTGAAATAAAGGAATAGTTTAGGAACAAAGTAGGTTTCTAGATATCTGTGAAAATAGGATTCTTAGCTGATTCTTTTTTTATATAAAGTTTTTTTTGAATTCCATTTAGTTAACATACACGGTAATATTAGTTTTGGGTATACAATACAGCAATTAACTACTTTCATACAACACCATGACAAGTGCCCTCCTTAATCCCCATCACCTATTTCACTCATGACAAGTGCCCTCCTTAATCCCCATCACCTATTTCACTCATGACAAGTGTCCTCCTTAATCCCCATCACCTATTTCACACAACACCACCCACCTCTCCTCTGGTGACCAACAGTTCTCTAGTTAAGAGTCTATTTCGTGGTCCTCTCTCTGTTGCTTTTTCATTTTCCTTTGCTCAGTTGCTTTGTTTCTCAAATTCTTAGTATCAGCTGAGACAGCAGGGGTTGGGGAAAGGGAAGAGAAACCAACCAGTGGTCACTTTTAACAGGTTGGTTTATATTATCATGAAGCAATACTGATTTTTTTAAAGATGATATATTGTGACATGTGAAGATCATTGGTCATTTTGTAAGCTTCTGTTTTCCCATAGTCCTTTTGTAACACGTGGAGGGGATTATGAAGACTGTGAAATACCAGTGGTCTAGTTAAACAACTTACCTACATGTCACATCCATGCCAAAGCTCACCTTTGTTTGTGTACTGGATAGTTTTCATTTATGATCTATTTCATGAGTGGCTTAGAAATGCACTTTTCCTTCTCTTGACCATATTTTTAAAGGCACCTCTTCCTCACTTATTTCATCAGTGATTATTGAATGAGCACAAGATACTGCTGTAATAATTTTTTCTCTATACCTTTAGATGCACTTCCTCTTGCTTTAGTGAATCTCTAAATTGAAACTGAGGAGCACTCACTGATAAATTAGTCATTTTTGCATTAATTTATGAATGTCTAAGACTTTTTTCCTTAACATTCCTATAAGACAGGCTAAAACAATAATATTTATCATGGATAAAAGTGCATACTTTGAAGTCAGTGTATGGATTTGAATTCAAGCTTGCATAGCTCTATAACCTTGCAAAGGCCCATGTGTCCTTTGAGCCTCTATGTTCCTAACTGAAAAGAAATACATAGTAGCAGTAGCGACCTATAAGGTTGTGGTGGAAAATATTTTAAAAGATCCACATAAAGTTCTTATTAGAGTGTTAGACACACATTTAGTAGCCCCCCCCAAATTACTGTTGCCCCGTTCTCATATTACAAATGAAGAAGCCATGATTCAGGCAGTTTGGATAAAAAAGTCTGAAAAAGTTAGTGAAGAAACTGAATTAGAACATCAGCTTCTGACCTCTAGCGAAGGGCAGACATGACTGTAGGAAATGGTTATATTATAAATGATAATTTACATATTACATGCAAATGCAAAACCTATAAAGAAGAAAAGCATTTTAGCAATTTATACATGTATCAGTTTAGTAAAAATCAAAGTTAATCTTGTAGACAGTAACCCAATAAATACTTTTATCAATAAAATAAAACTATTACATAAAGTTCTATGCTTTGCTTGGTTAAATAGAAGAAAATTTTCAACTTTAAGATTAAATATTGCTGGTTAATTATTTTTTGATTCACAGAGTCTGTGAAAAAGATACTTACAAAATCTGGATTTATAAATTAAATTTAAGTAGAGTATTAACTGTCTCAATTTATTTTAGGAAAATATTATATATTTTTGAAAATAAGGAAGCAAATAATTAGAAATATTTAATTGCCAGAACCCTGGATCAACTGAGAAATAGTCTTTAATTTTCAATGTCACACATCCTTTAGTTCTGGTGCCTTTATCTTGCAGAGGAAGAAAATTTGTAAAGATAAATTTAGGTTAGAGGAGAAAATCAAAGATCACTTGAGTATTCTTTAATTAATGATGTTTTACATGACAGCAAGTTGTTTATACTTATTTATACTCCACAAAGTCTTTATACTCCACTAATTCTTTACAGTCCACAAAATGATGATATGCGAATTTCCCTCCTAGCATCCTTTTTTACTATGATAAGAAAAGCTATGTCAATATCAGGGGGCATTACATAATTGGGCATTTCCATGAGAAGTAGCCA
Organism: Spilogale gracilis; assembly: GCA_004023965.1. Classification (NCBI taxonomy): domain Eukaryota; kingdom Metazoa; phylum Chordata; class Mammalia; order Carnivora; family Mephitidae; genus Spilogale; species Spilogale gracilis. Next base: position 26,717 of record PITA01018230.1, on the reverse strand, counting down.
ATCTCTCTAATCTGCAGTCATTTTGGTGGGCTGGGGTACCACCCACAAGATATAGTTGGCCTCTGAGAAACTGGCTTACTTCCAAATAAATTTATGGAAGGTCTAGAAAAAAACTATGATTGAATTAAAAACTGGGACTGATTTAAATTTTCCCTCCAGTGACTTTTAAAAAGATACTGAGGGATCAGTTCTTCACAATTCTTCTAAAGAAGACTACCAATTGTAAAAAACAAAATCTCTAAATCGATTGCTTATTTCCTAGTATTGTTGTTGCAGGAATTCTCTGCCTTTAGTGCCCTCGGTTCTTGGTCAGGCCACTTTGAAGAATGAAAATGTAGACCAGACATAGAGTGGTGAGCTCCAGAGCAAAGTTTATTGGGCAGAGTATAAAGCTCACACAAAGGGAGGGGACCTGAGAGGGTTGCCCTCAGAGTTTCTAAGTTTAGGGGTTCTTAGGAGCTTCTGAAGAACTGTCTTATGCAAGCAGGGTGTGCTGAGTTGTGCCAACCAGGACTTTGATCACATATCTGTCTCCTATTAGGTTAAAGTTCACGTGTTGATGGCCTTTTGGGGTTGTCATCTGGGGGCTTATGTCTTAACTGCCCACTGCTCATGATACTGACATTTGCTTTGTAGTTAATTATCTTATTTTAGGATGTTTTGCAGAAGTCATTTCTTCAAAGGCTGCAAAGCAGAATGTCACTGTGGTCCTCTCTAAGCTGCAAAACCAGATGCTAGGGCTGTTTTGTCTTAGCGGTCCTGACTCCATACTTTCTCGTTGGGGACCCTGGCCTTGATTACCTGAGTGTCCAGCTATCTCCTAACAGTCTTAGACCCAGATGTGTCACATATAGGAGGTACCTACATCTATGTTTTCCATAAAAAACTTTCATAAAAAATATTACTTTCATAAAAAAAAAATTATCCAGTTAAGAGATAAAGAGAGCAGGCTTCAACCACCACCTGAGCTTGAGGCTACACAGTTAGTTGCTTCTCAGGATTCGAGGATGATTGCTGCTTGGGCCTAGGAAAATATTCATTGATTGGCTCAGTATTGTAAGGATTAACGTAATAGCATAGAAAATGAGCCAACTGCCATTTGATTCAGTCTATGTTAAGATTGAGCACACATTGCAAGGTTGAAATGTTAAAATTTTATTTGGTCTCAACTCGTAAACATGGTTTTATGTAGCAATCATGTAATGAGCTCATTTACTATATATGTATAAATTTTAACTTTGGGCATTTGTTTATCTTTTAAGTTCCAGATGCTGTGCAGCACATACAGTGTGTAGCAACTAGCTGGCAGTCAGCTCTAGTGACATGGGATCCACCCAAAAAGGCAAATGGAATAATTACGCATTATATGATAACAGTTGGAAGGAATTCTACAGAAGTCTCTCCCCAAGATCATATGTATACTTTCATGAAACTTCTTGCCAATACCTCTTATGTCTTTAAAATAAGAGCTTCAACCTCGGCTGGTGAAGGTGATGAAAAAACATGCAATGTCAGCACACTACCTGAAGCAGGTAACTACTCTGAAACATGTAACTGATCTGAAACAGGTAATTTACTTGAAAGATGTACCTAACAGATGAAACAAGTAACTGTTTGTGGGCTGTGTCATACATTTGTCAATGCCATTTGTAATCTTTTTTTTCTTTCGTTTTTATTTAAATTTCAGTTAACAGACAATGTAATATTAGTTTCAGATGTAGAATTTAATGATTCATCATTTATATACAACACCCAGTGCTCATCACAATTGCTCTCCTTAATCCCCATCACCTATTTAGCCCATCCCCCTGCCTACCTCCCTCCTAGCAACCCTCTATAATTAAGAGTCTATTTTCTGGTTTGCCTCTTTCTCTTTTTTTTTTCTCCTCTGTTCATCTGTTTTGTTTCTTAGGTTTTACATAATGAATGAAATCATGTAGTATTTGTCTTTATAGCACGTTTATCTGAAAATACAAAAGAAATATTTAAAAATATAACACATGTATTTTTATGACATATGTTACCTGAGTACTAGCTGTGTAATACATTGACCCCTCTCCACAACATGGGGAGATTAAAAAGAGGGAAAAAAGAGAGCAAATATACTCTACTATGTTTCCACAAATATCTATTACTTATTATCCAAACTCTAAACTTACCAAATTTTGCTTTCTCATAATTCAAAATATGGAGTGAACATGTAAACATTTTGATATTTCTCTTTTACTTAATTGATTTTATGGAATTCTAGATTCTTCCCTGAATTCCATAGCTGGCAGTGTCAAACTCTCATTCATCTATTTGTTTTCCTATATACCAGCCCTTACCTTGTATATCATATGAACAAAAACATCCAGTTCACTAAGCTCTAGTCCACAAAGAAGAAAACTCCTGCCATTCCTACACTGGTCTGACGCACGTCATGATCTCCTTCATCCTTCTACTTTCTCCAGTATTGCACCTGCTCATATAAATTTAAAAAAAAAGTCTGATTTCTTCCTGATACTACTTTCCTGGAATTTCTCTCTAACAGGGACTGTGGGTTATGGCATAATTGTTTATTTGTAGCACATCCAATCTGCTACCTTTGTGGCATCTTGTAATTCCGTCCTCCAGCTAAAATCAGCATCACCCAATTTTACTCCAAGTCTATCTTTGAGGTGGGTAAACCACAGAACCTTAAGACCTTCTCTCTGGTTTCAGCATCCTAATCAGCATCCTTTCTTTGTCATTCTTCCAGTACAACCTTTCTTTAGACTTCAGTATTCTCACTGTTCCTCTGGGATGGATGCTTTTCAGCAACACCTGCCTCTTACTCTTTATATCTCAAACCATGCCATTGTGATTCATCTTCCAGGGGTTTCCCAAGTCTGAGAGGATTCCACTCTTTGTTTTCACCAGATGCTGGCTGAAGAATAGTGCTATATAAAAAAAAAAGAAAAGAAAAAGAAAACAGAAATGGTTTACCTGTTTCAGCCATAAACTCACCTTTTCTAACTCTCCTAGCTGCTCCATAATCTTCTATACATCCTTTGTTTGCACTTTCAATTTTCCAAAGCAGAATTCTGCTCTCGTTTTGAACATAATCTACCTATACTCTCTTCTGTATTTAATGTGATTATTCATTTTACTATATTAGTGATACTGACTTGACCTCCTTCAAAATTTGCCCATAGATTTAGTTATGTTCTCAAGGTAGCCTCTCAGGGGTGTCATTGACTTCCTCTTTTCAGGAATCTGTTTCAATATCATATCTCCTTTAGAACATGACTCTATCAATTTAATCTACCTTCTTCTGCATTTTATCCCCCATTTCCGTCTCTCTCTCACACACAAACACACACACATAAATTATTAGAAAATTTCAGCTAAGGAACTGGTTGGTGTATCAACCCTAAACACATGGAATTTATATTACATGAATTCCTCTCTTCCCTACTTTTCTATGCCTGTACTTTATAATCATTTGGACACCAAGCCTTATTTTATATGTGATTCTTACTCCCATCTTTCTTACATAAAATCAGATCTTATCAATTCAGTCTCTGCCATGGTTCTACACTGTGCTCCTTCTCCAACTTGACTGCCCCATTTTGCATCAGATTCTCATTGCTTCCTGTACTGATCCCCTAAGTAGCCTTACTACACACACTCATCCAGCCTGTCCATCAGTGTTTTCTTCCTCCCTACTTACTTTGATTGAATTTTCTCTAATACACAATTAAGAGCATTTACATGTTGGCAGTTGAAGTTTATTATCTGAGGGTAAAAGTTAGACAAAGGGATTTGGGTGTTTGAAGCATAGCGATAAGAATGAAAGGCACAAGATGTAGGAGATGGTCTAGGAGACTCCAAAGGTTTTACTTATTCTTGTTGTCTAGAAAACCTATACCAGGGGTGCCTGGGTGGCTCAGTCATTAAGCATCTGCCTTCAGCTCAGGTCATGATAGCAGGGTCCTGGGATCAAGCCCTGCACCAGGCTCGCTGTTCAATGGGAAGCCTGCTTCTCTCTCTCTCACTCCCCCTGCTTGTGCTCCTTCTCTTACTGTCTCTCTCTATGTCAAATAAACAAAATCTTAAAAAAAAATAAAAAGAAAAAAGAAAAGAAAATGCATCCCTGAATTTATCAACAATTAGAATCTGACTTCTGTTTAGCTTTTCATACTTCTGTCCCTCTGCTGCATTCCATCATCTAACTGATGCCTCTAGCCAAACTTCATTTTTCCAATATATTAGACTTCAAGTATTCAATTCAAAGAACATTTATTAAGCTCTTGCTACTTGCTATGAGCTAATAATTGATTAGACTTACTCTTTCTAAACATACCCAATGCTTTCTCATGATCAAATTGCTTTGCTTCCTGTAGCTATATTGTCCTTTTCCTTTTCTATGTCACACAAAATTGTATTCATTCTTAATAGCCCAGTTTAAGTGTGTGTGTGTGTGTGTGTGTGTGTGTTTTAAATTATTCAATGACATGCAAAAGTTTAAAGCCACAGATTTCACTCCAGACTTGCTGAATCACAGCCTCAAGAGGTGAGGCCCAGAATCTGTACTGTTAAGCATCTCTCTAGGTGATCTGATGCTCTGTAAATTTGGGGAAGTACTGGAGTAGATAACTCATGAACTTTGATGCTTGGTGATATGTAGCAGTGAGAACAGGCAGTGTCAGAGGTCCAGAAAGGAGTGATAGGTATTTCCCTAGAAGGTGGGCAGACCATTGCCTTGTAGAATCTGGTAGAAGGAAATATGTTTAAATCCAGGCAGATGGTCTAGCATCAGGTACAGTGATCTTGATCATTGGACAGGAGCTGAGTCTCAGAGAACTGGAAAAAAGAAAGGACAGTAATTCTGAGATAAATGAGAGGTTCAAGACTGAAAATGAGGCAGAAGGCTCATTATGGAGTCCATTGGTACTCAAGGTGACTGCTTCATCAGGAACAAAGCAGGAATTCAGTTGGTAGAACTGAGGCACATAATCAAAATAGTAATATGTATTTGATATAGAGACACCTAAATGCAAGGTATAGGTCTCTGAAATATATATATATTTATATACATAAATATTATGTATATAAATATATATATATTTAAATTTGATCTTGAGTCAGGGTTAAAAGACTACATGAGTGAAAGTTGAATGGAATCTAAATCAATGAATTAAGCAGATATTAGATATATGGTACTGTGTGCTACTGAAGACAAATGCTTTTCAAAGTTTAGACTTCTAACTCCCTGCATCAGAATGTATATCCCTGAGACCCTACTCCAGACTTATGGCATCAGAATTTGGAAAGGAAGACTCACAACAAGTCTGCATTTCAACAAGATATGTGGGTAGGACAATGCTGAAATTAGAGATGCTTTCTATTCCATTGTAAACTTATTGCTTGTAGGATCTATATCTAATATGTCTTTGTTTTACTCATAGTTCCTAGCAGATACCCTGAGAATTACAGGTACTCACATGTTTGTAGAAGAAAGAAATGAATTGTTTTCTTATGAAATTTATCATTTTCCATAAGGTTTTTTATTCTATTGCAGAATATTATTTCTAGGGGCACTTGGGTGGCTCAGATGGTTAAGTGTGTGCCGTCTGCCTTTGGCTCAAATCATGATCCTAGGATCCTGGGATTGAGCCCCACATGGGACTCCCTGCTCAGTGGGGAGTCTGCTTCTCCCTCTCCCTCTACTGCTAACCCTGCTTCTGCTCTCTCTCTGTGTCAAATAAATAATTAAAATCTTAAAAAAATATCGTTTCTGTTTTTCCACCAGTAAAATTATAGATATTTTCTTTCATGCAAATGTAGAAGTATTTTTAATTAAGGAGAGTCATTCACATGAAACATAAGTATTTTAATTGGTACTTTGAAAAGAGTTAAATATTTTTTTCATTTTTAAAATTAAGTTTCAGGTCTAGGATGTAATTATTTCTGATTACAATATTTGTTAGGTAAATACTTTGCTTTTATCTGGGTTCACACAAATTGTTGATTAGACATTAGTAAGAATTGGAGATTCATTGTTCAGAATGGAAACAGTTTTATAGCTGTTGTGAACTTCTAATTTATAGTGGTCTAAGATTAGTCATGGTGTATAGTCAGCTCTGAGTCACTGACTCTGTACTTATTTTTGACATAAAGTAAAATCAAATTTGGCTCACTCTCTCACTGCCTGGTGTCTGACCTTAACATTCCTTTCAGGGATTATTGGGTATTTTTCTCAGTGTAAACTCAGTCATATCTGGGCACAGTTAAACATTCATCATGACGACTGAATTTATGAGAAGATTAGTGTTTGGTGTCTAAGCTGGTTCCATTGTCACAGTCAAACATGTTGGAATAGGGCAAATATAGATAAAGGCCCCCAACTTTGGTCCTTTTAACAGTATTTGATGTCAAAATATATCATATATACCAATAAAAATATTATAGCAAGTTCATGTGCACATAGGACTGAACTTTTAGAACCTGCATTAGCTCAAAATGCATGTACTTTTTCATATTATTTTCAAATCTTAGTAAATGTGATTTAATATTGAGTTTTTAAAAACTTTTTTTTTCCTGGAAGATAATTTTACCGTTTGGATTTATTCAAAGCTCTTCTAAGTTCAGTAATTTAGAATCAAGAGAGAAAAATTAGCTACTTACTTCCCTTGGTTGCTCAAAACTCAATTGAGGGAAGGTAAAATTCACATTTGTGGTTTTTAGTAGTGTTATGTTCAGCGATGATTTCTTTATTTGTTTTTGTCCAACAGAAGATGTCAGGCACCTATAGGGACCCATTTGAAGTTCACTGAGCTAGCAAATATACTAATGGGACAGTATGATTGAATTGGAATTTGTTCAATTTCCCTGTTTTTCTTTTTTCTTCTACTCTTGGTTATTTGAAAAAAATATATAGAAGACTATTAATATGTTATACAAAAATTTAGCATATTTGTATATGTTAAATATATAATATTATATATAACATGTAACATATTATATACATTACTAAAATTATACATATTTATACATATTATAGTTTAATAAACTATATTAATATATATTTTACTTTCAATCCTCTTCTGCAAAGTCCTGACCACAATTCCTCTAAGGATTATTTAAAAAATGTATCTGTCATGCATTTTATTTCAATCTCTATTCTGTGGACCTCTCTGGGCAGTGCAGAGATTACTGGGCAAATTGTGATTACAACTAAATTTGATTTCCATTTACCAGCTTTTTAAAAATATAAAATATTTATATCACTTACAAGAATGCATACCATTCTCAAATACCATTTAATAGACTGAATGTGAGTGGTAAAAATGTTTCTCAGGGTTGCAAATTAATGCAGTTACTCAAAAGTTCACTTTTTCCTTTGTCTGCATCCCACTGACATTGTTCTCCTTATCCATCACCTCAGCTGAGATGAGAAGTCAAGCCTGTAGGAAAATTGCATGATCCTATTTGTTCTTAAGCAAGCGAATTGACACATTCTACTTACTAGTCAGTAATTACTGAAAGCATAAAAGCCATTATAGTTGCCTGTCACAGATCAGAAGGAAATAGCTATTAGCATTGCTACTCTAATTAAAATTCAAGTGTTTTACAAAATATCCTTCATACTGACTTAAATATTAAATATAACACTTCTCTTAGAGTGAATATCAGATGAGAAGTATCTTTTACACTTGTAGTGTGGAAATTTGACCAATATATACTTATTTAATACTTATTATTTGCAGGCTCTGTGTTTGGGTTTCAGGATGCAAGTTTGAATCCCAAATAGCATCAGTGATCTCTGCTGGGTGCATGCAAATAACTCCACCATTATTGTAAAGACATATCCAATACATACAAAGCAAGTAAATATAAAACTATATTAATATGCAGTCAATTGTGTGGATTGAAGATTAAATCAAATAGGAAATAGATTTTATTGAAAGCTACACTAAAGCTTAGAAATAGATTTTATTAAAAGCTATACTGAAGAAATGGAATATGAATTAGATTTTGCTCATAGGCAGCTTCAGGATTTCTTTGTAGAAGAAGCTTAGATTCTGTAACTTAATGGGAAATGATCTGGTCTTGAACCCTGAAGACTTCATAGGCAGTTATACTAGTGTTTACTTAGATTATCTGATACAGATCAATGAAAGAGCCAAGTTTTTAAAATATCCTTTTTTGTTGTTCCTCAATGTGCTATGAGAAAATGTCATATTACATGTCAAAGAACATTCTTCATTTTATTTTTATTTTTTTAAAATATTTATTTACTTATTTGACAGAGAGAAACATAGCCAGAGAGGGAACACAAGCAGAGGGACTGAGAGAGGGAGAAGCAGGCTTCTGGAACCAAAGGCAGTCGCTTAACCAACTGAGCCACCCAAGTGCCCCAAACATTATTCATTTTATTTGAGCTATGCAAATAGTAGGTAGAACTAAAGATTATGGGTATGCTAAGGCACTCATGGTAAGCCACCCTTGGCACCATTACTATTCATGAAAATAGTGATATTAAAAAAGAGAAGGAAGTAAATATGAATTATAAGATACACCAAGAGAAGACATACAGTGCGATAAAGAAGTGGGGTCAGGCTGTAGGGTGCGTGGGTGGTTCAGCCGCTTAAGCTTCTGCCTTCGGCTCATGTCATGATCCCAGGGTCCTGGGATCAAGCCCTGCATGGGACTCCCTGCTCAGTGGGAGCCTTCCTCTCCCTCTCCTCCCAGCTCAGGCTCTCTCCCTATCTCTTGCTATCTCTGTCTCTCTCTCTCAAATAAATAAATAAGACCTTTAAAAAAAGGGGGGTCAGGCTGAGGTGGAATCCTGACTAGAGGGGGGTACATTGTATTGGATAAAGTGTAGGAGGGGAGTTTGAATAACTTGTGGGCCTTACTTTGTTCTTAGTTTTGCATATTTGTAACAAAAGTTTGAATATAATATCATGAAAAATGATAACTCTGCTAAATTTAAAATAGGAAGCACCATAAGTAACTCTAAAAATAGTGATTGTTTTTTACCATTGTCCTAAAATGCTGCAGTAATTTTTAGAAGAATTTGCTCATTACGTAGTTACTGAGCCTCCCAAATAACAAAGAATAAAATCCACAAGCATTTCAGTGGCCCAGAGAGTCCTTTTTTAACCCACCATTCTCTTCCCCTAGTTATGTATTGTCGTCTCCTTTATCTTTTGGAAATTTGTCCTCAAATGCTACCTCTTTAAAGAGGATCTGATTTATTTATAATTGAACCTCCTTCCAGCTAGAATTTTGTGTCCTCTTTATCTGCTTTACTTTTCTGTTTTTTACATAGCATTGTATGGCTATGTCCTCATTACAATGCACCTTCCATGAGGATAGGGATTTTTCTTTGTGTAGTTCACAATTTCCAACGTCCAGAAATGTGTCTGGAATACAGTGATACTCAATAAATATATTATGAAAGATCGAATGACTCAACCAATCAGTATACAGTTCTAGAAAAGTGGTATGTGCAGAGTAAACACTCAATATACATACTTTGGGAGACTTAAAATATAAACTTATGGTTATAAAATTATTTTTAGATAATTATATGGCAAACTATCTTTAAAAAAGTGTGTCTTCTGGAATATATTTTTAAATTAAACTCCTTATTTTGACATAGTTGTAGATTCACATGCAGTTACAAGAAGTGAAATTTAACATTAACAAAAGTTAAAATTAACAAACCTCTAACAAGCCTGGCAAAGAAAAAGAAGATACAAATTACCAATATTTAGGAATGAAGCTACTATAGACACTACCAACATCAAAAGAATAAGGAGATAATACCAACAGCTTTACACACAAAAGTTTTATATCTTAGGTGAAACAAACTCTTTGTTCAAAAACCACAACTTCCACAGCTCACCTACTACGTGAATAGCCCTATAATAATCAAGGCCATGACATGTGTAATGGTTTCCTGTCACTCACTCTGGTAGGGAAAGAGAAGGAGGGCACCTCTCCATTAAGGGCAGGTGGAGGTAGGAATCAAGTTCCCCCCATCACCATCTGCTGACACCCCAGGAAAGAATGCTGAGTGGGCACAAGAAAGAGGGCTCCCCACTAGGCCTCTACTGAGGGAGGCCTCTTGGCCCTAGCTGGGAAGGCTAGGAGTTCCTCATTACTGCTCCCCGCATGGGTCTCCACTGACATGGTGGAGGGGTTTTTTTTTACTTCTGGAAGGGGTAGAAGAACTAGCTTCTTATTCTGCTGTCTCCAATCTCACCCTAACAAAGATGGTTGGGGTGCCCTAGTACCTAGGGCAGGAGACTAGATACTCCATTTGACCTTTGCTGTCATGGGAAAGAGTAGGGCCACAGTTTTCTTCTATGGTTTTTGGGTAGAGGTGTTATTGTCTAAAAGTTTTTGTCTCGCTAAGGTACACTGTTTTTTGGCTAGAGAAAGGATGTTTTTATTGGGACTTTCTTGGCCTGAGCTAGTTGGCTTTTCCAGATTGCTGGCCTCAGCGATATATGAGGCAAAAAGAAAACCCAGAGAATTCACCACTGTGCTGTTTCTTGAGTCCTGATTTCCCTAGTTGCTCTGCCTTCTCTCCACCTTTCAGTGTCTTCTTATATTTGCTTTACATTTAATGTCCATGGGTTTAGTTGCAGGTAGTAGAAGGAGTAGGGAGAATACATTTACTCCATCTTCTCCAAAGCAAAAGTTCATATGGGGATATATTTAATGGTTCTAAGTAAGCATCTTTGCTGTAAGCAGTTTCACCATGATCAGATCATTTCTGCTCTGTAAGGCAGTTTCACTGAAAAAGATAAAAATAACAGGTTGACAGATTTGACGGTTGGTTTCATCAGCTGGCTGACAGTTTGGTTTCATTTTTCTATTGTTACAATACTCCCATTTTATATGACTTTATATATACTTAAATCTTAGCTAGTTCCCATGATGGTCTGTAGAATGGCACAGACTTTTGAACCCACATTTCCCATAGAATTTTGAAATACCTTTCAATGGGCATGTGACAAAATGTCAAGAACAAACAGTGGTGTGGAAGGTTTTCACAATGCAAGACAAGGCTCACCTACAAATATGCATCCCAATATTTGGAAACTGATACATCTTTTAATGAAGGATAAAATTTTAGCAAAAAAAAGAAGAAAAAATGAGATACTGTGTATGAAGATGAATCAACAAACAAAAACCTGTATGATATTATGAATGAAAAACTTTGATGACAAGTGTTTAGGTACAATCCAAAAAATAAAATCCAATATTTGTGCAGTATTGCCATGAATCTACACTATACATTTTGAATGTATGCCAATATTTAGGAGTTTACAATAAAGTCTTTCAAATTTTAACGTTCATTTTTAATGTTTCATTATGTCTTTTTAAGTGAATATCCCTCCTTTACTTTTCATGATTTTATCATTTATGGCAGAATTGCCTTACAGCCAATTAGTTATGCAGCAAAGATGCTTCCAGCAAAGATGCTTCCAGCAAAAATTCTGAACATGATGTTTAATATCATGCATGGTACTCTTTTTTATCTGTCTACTCAAGATGTTATTTAATACATATGAAGTATGCTAGGGATTATGGGAAAACTGTGATAGAACAAATTTATTTCTTGTGCTTTTAAAATTTAGAAGAACAAATTTATTTCTTGTGCTTTTAAAATTATATCTTCATTGGATCTCAGAGATAACCTCATTCAGTCATTTCATTTGGCAGACATAGGAGATGAAGCACACAGATTAAATGTCTACTGAGTGAGCTATAACTAATTATTAGCAGAACTACCATTGATCCAGAAATCTTTCCATTAGAAAGAGTTATCCTTACTTTAGAAATTCAATGAATCATTTGCACTTATTCGAATTAGAATAGTTTTCTTCCGTTATTTCACAATATCTCAATAGGATTATCATGGGTGGAGAGATTGAGGTCCATTATATGAATTTCCTCATTAATTTGTGCAGATATATTTATGACATAACTATATACAGACTTTTGTCCAAATATGGATTTAAAATTAAGGAAAACTCAATTTCTATCATCAAATGTGTGCTTACCTATAATACCAAAAATATTATAATGCTAAAAATACTATGTAAAATACTGTAGCCATTCTGGAAAATTTTTAGAGTTCCTAAACACGTATCGCATTTTTTTTTATCCTGGATTAGTTCCAAAGGTGTAATGTTTGCCTTTATGAAATTGTCTTAGGTATTAAATTCTAAATTATAAATTTAAAACTCCTTTTAAATGTAATTCCATTTATAAAAAATGAATTTGAGTTACTCTGCATAATTCTCCTTGACCCCATTGATGCTCTAATACCTTTCATTAAGTAGACTCCAGGCATTACTCCTTTCTTCATCCCAGCTCTAGCTAAAGACAGCTGTTCTTCAAGCAGCACTTTTATTAACTTATTTAAGAACTGGGGCATATCTTATTACCCTATTTTCCATTCCTGTCCTATGCAGCTGTAGCTGGTACTTTTCATAACAGCCTCTACATATCAACCTCCTCCCCCATTTTACTCCATGTTTTTTCTTTTTCTCTTTTACTTTCCTATTTAAGTAAATTGAGGATGTGTGTATGCATGCAAGAGCTGCCTTCTTTCTTTATTGCTAGTAACCCTATTACTTGAAAGCTTCAGGAATGTGCCTGTTTTTTTGGTGAGATTATGAGCTTCAGGGAAAACCATTTATTAATGTTATAAAAACTCTGAAATGTAAAATAAATGACTTTTAATGATAGCAAAATTTCATCAGCAATGCTACATTTAGACTCAATTTAGAAATGGTACAATATGAATATAAAGAAAAAGCTTTGAACATATAGAATGTTGTGTAAATTATTGTTAACCTCAACTTAGTGAATTTCAAATATCACAAGTTTTATGGTGTGTAAGAAAATAACTTTGGTCAGGAAGCTATTTTATAAAAATAAGGCATGCATAAATAGCAGCCACCATATGATTAAACACTTTCAAAATTCAAGTAAAGAAATAATACTTCTTAGTATATTAATGTTATCATTGTAATTTGAATTTTCACCACCTAGTATTCATTGCAACCTCAAGTAAATCACCATTAGTTTTGTTTCTAGATACCTTATTATGAAAAATTATTACTTTAAAAACAATTTGCAATGTTAGAAAGATAATAACTATTATTTCTTATAGATCACAATAATGACATCTATACCAATTAAAAGATACGTCAAAAATCAGTAGCCTAATTTTCTGGTTTGTTGCTAAATAAATTAGCCTACTTTAGAAAGGATTTTTTTTAAAACCAAGATCCTGTTTGTAATTTTTTAAATACAACTATATTAATATTTGTTATGTAGGGAGAGTCTAATATTTTTAAAGTTCAGACTTAAAATTTAAAACTAACTTTGTATTTAGAATGTTATTACAGAGAAATTGTTAAGTGTATAAGACATGTTCCTTGAAAGCTGGATAGAATACTATTCTTTTTTAAAAAAAATATTTTATTTGTTTATTTGACAGAGAAAGGCACAGAGAGGGAACACAAGCAGCGGGAGTGGGAAAGGGAGAATCAGGGAGCCCGATGTGGGGCTCATTCCTGGCACTCCGGGATCATGACCTTAGCCGAAGGCAGACACTTAATGACTGAGTCACCCAGGTGCCCCTAGAATGCTAGTCTCACAAGTACTAGTAGCAACTTTGCTGAAGATTGAACAATTGCCAAAGATGGTTGAAGTCGAAAGTATTTGTTGACTACTTAGACTCCTTGTTTCATTCTACTAACACCTACCTTTATAAAACATTAGCTAGAAAATATTAACGTCTAGTATTTTAAATTTCTGTATAAATGTAATATGTAACTTATTTTTAATACTACTTCTACACTTTTATGGGAAAGCTTTTTCCTTTTCATTTTTTTATGTTTTATTTTTTTACTTATGGGAAACTATCTTATATAAAATGAAATGCACAGGACCTAAGTGTATAATTCAGTGTTGTTGTTTTTTTTTCACAAATGCATACTCCCATGTAACATCATTCAATAACATGTAGAATATTTCCATGTCCCACGGAAAATTCCCTTGGATACCCACTCTCCAAGACAACCATTGTCCTGATTTCAATCAGCAAAAGTTACTTTCACTTGTTCTTGAGCTGTGTGTACTCTTTAATTTCTAGTCTGTTTCTTCCAACGTAATTGTGAAACTCATGTTCTTGAGGGTTTCAGTAATTTGTTCTTTTTTACTGTTAAATAATTTTCCATCACATGATTTTTTTCATTATTTTTTGTATCCTTTTTTGGCCATGTATATTGTTCAAAACTAAGTATTATGAATAAAAGTGTTACCGATATTTTTGTTTAAATCTTATGGAATTGCTGGGTCATAGTTTAAGTATGTGTTTGTGTTCAAGAAACTAGTAGTTTTCTAAAATGGTTGTACTATTTTAAATACATATCTAATAGTAATATATGAGAGTTCTAATTCTCAGTATCAGCAGAATTTGGTGTTAACAGTCTATAATTTCACACATTCTAGTTCATGTAAAGAATTTCTATCTCATTGTTTTATCAGTGATGATTAATGATGCTAAATCCTCTTCCTGTGAGTTTGACATTTTTAGATTCTGATTTATCTTTACCTTTCTGTATCTGGCTAATTTCTCTTAGGAAAATGATTTTAAACCTTTCTTCTTTTCAAATATAATCATTGATAGTGATATCTCCTGATAATTTTATATCAAAAATTTTAGTTTTTTACTTCCAGATAAAAATATTTTCTATATTGCTTTGCAGTTTCTTCTTTAAGCCATGGTTACATAAAAATATGTTTGATTTCTGATTATTTGGGACTTTCCAGATATTCTCATGTCATCGATTTTTAATTTATTGCCCTTACTGTCAAAGAATATATCTTTAAGACTTTATCTTAAAAAAAACTGTTGAGAAATTTTCTGTCGCTCTACATACAATTTATCTTGTTGAATATTCTTCTATGCACACTTGAAAATAGTGAATATTCTTCAATTGTTGGCCATAAGGTTCTCTATATTAATTCATTATGTCTGCACATGTTTTTCACGTCTATATACTTACCACTTTTTAGCCTAATTATTCTATCAGTTATTGAGAAGGGAATGTTGAAATATACCACAATGATTGTGGATTTGTCTGTTTCTTCCTTCAGTTCTGTCAATATTTGGCTCATGTACTTCAAAGTTTGTGTTTTTTTTTAAAAAAACACATGTATTTATGATTGTTTTAACTTCCTAACTGACCCCTTAATCATTATGAACTGTGTCTTTTATCTTTGGGAATCCTTTCTTAAAAGTTATTTTGTTTGATATTAATATAAGCACATGGTCTTTAGTTTATTGTTTGCATCATGTATCTTTTTTTATCCTTACTTTTGAATTATTTGTATCATATTTAAACTATATGCCTAGTGACAGCAAAGTATGCTTCTTGTGGACAACATATAATTGAACCTTTTATTTTTATTTTGACTGACAATCTCTGCTTTTTATTTATTTATTTTTACAATACAAGAATTTTTTCATTTAAATTGAATTAGCCATCATTGGTTTTTGATACAATGTTCAGTGATTCATCAGTTCAGTATAACACCAATCTTTGCTTTTTAAATGAAACATTTAATCTATTTGTATTTAAACTCATTATTCATTTTGTTGAATTTAGTTCTACTGTTTGCTATTTGTTTGCTCTTTGTCTTACCTCTTTTTTAGTTCCTCTCTTTCTTGCCTACTTCTGGGTTAATTGAATAGTTTCAGCTTTCTATTTTAATTCAACTGTTGTATTTTAGACTGTACTTTTTGGTCTTATTGATATTTAGTGGTTTTCAAGGGGATTATAATATGATTATTTAGTTTGTTATAGCTACTTAATATCATACAACTTCACATAAAATATATGGAGTTGCAGGGACACCTGGTTGGCTCAGTTGCTTAAGCAGCTGACTCTTGATTTTGGCTCAAGTCATGATCTCAGGTTGTGAGGTCAAGTCACATGTTGGGCTGTGCACAGGGTATAGAGCCTGCTTAAGAATCTCTCAGCTTGTCTCGGGGTGCGTGGGTGGCTCAGTCGTTAAGTGTTTGCCTTCGGCTCAGGTCATGATCCTGGAGTCTTGGGATCAGACCCTGAACAGCAGGGAGCCCACTTCTCCTTCTCCTACTCCCACTACTTGTGTTTCCTCTCTTACTGTGTCTCTCTCTGTCAAAATAAATAAATAAAAAATCTTAAAAAAAAAATCTTTCTCTCCCTCAGCCCCTCCTTTCCCCCCTCCTAAACCCTATGAAGTTGCAAAATACAGTTCCATGCATTTTTGCCATACTTTATATTATTCGTGTTATGCATTTGATATCCATATAAATAATTTACATATATGTACTTGTAAACCCTATAATTTATTGTACTGTTTTTACTTACCAGTAGATGTAAAAATAAACTTAGAAAAGACCACATATCTTTTCTAGGTAATTACTGGTTTGGGTGTTCTTTATTACAGTGTCTTTTCATCCAGCGCCACACATCTACTGTTATTTCCCTTTAACTTTCTTAAGACTTTTTTCTAGTGCAGGTATGCTTACAACACATTCTCTCACATTTTTTTTTTACTTAATTAGAATTATTTTAGATAATTCCAGATATAAAATTCTGGAAAGGTAGTTTGTCCCCACCCTTCCCCTAAATATTTTTCCCTTTAAAAATGTTATTCTTTTGTCTGTGATACATGTTATTTTTTCTGGTACTTTTCAAGATCCTTTTTCTGTATATTTTCTTTAAGGCAATGTGTCAGTGATATGGCTAGTGTAATTTTTGTTGTATTTGTTTTACTAAGGGTTCATTTAGCTTTCCATATTGGCAAATTAATATTTTTCTGAAATTTGAGAAATTTTTGGCCATTATTTTTTCAAATATTTCTCTTCCCTCTCCTATCCTATTCTGACACTCCCGTTATAAATTCTTGATATCGTTCTTTGAATGACTGAGGCTTTATTAAGTTTCTTTACTTTTTTTCCTATTCTTCAGAGTGGAGTTCTGTAGAGTTTCACCAAGTTTATTGACTATCATCTGCCATTTTTACACTGGCATTAAATCCAGTGAATTTTTCATTTCAGATGTATTTTTAAGTTCTAGAATTTTTATTTAGTTCTGTGTTTCCTTATATCTATTCCTCTCCTGAAATTCCCTATTTGGTTTTTAGTTATGATTGTGTTTTCTTTTATGTCAAATAAAATATTTCTATTGTTTGAAATTCATTTTCTTCTAATTCCTCCACTTGAGTTAGTCTGTGATCTCTTTTTGTTGAGAACTTTTTCCTCCTTTTCCTGTCACTGGTAATTGTCCTTCGTGCCCAGTAATTTTTTTTTAATTTTATTTATTTGGCAGAGAGAAAAACACAGCTAGAGAGGGAACACAAGCAGGGGGAGTGAGAGAGAGGGAGAATCAGGCACCTGCTGAGCAGAAAGCCTGATGTGGCACTTGATCCCAGGTTTCTGGGATCATGACCTGAGCTGAAGGCAGTCGCCCAACGAACTGAGCCACCCAGATGTCCTGCCCAGTAATTTTTAAACTTATCTTGGACATTGTTTGTGCTGTTTTACAGAAACTCTGGATTTTGCTATCTTGTTCTAAAGACTGTTGTTTTTTATTCTAACAGACTATTACATTACTGAGTTGTAATTTTGTGAATCTGTGGCTTTGATTTCTCCATTATTTACAGAGGAAATTCCTTAATCCTGTGATATAAAGTAAAGTCAAATGTATGAACTCTTTTAGGATTTTAATATGAGGCCAGTGCTATTTACCAATTCCTTAATTTGGTAGAATTGAAACTCCAAATTCTGTCTGCTCTGCACTGGGAAGCAACTAAAATTTCTGCTCAGTTTTGCATCTGTTTCTTTCCACTGTGTTCCTCAGTGTGTCCTTCATATATGCACAATTAAGAGATTAGCCAAGGATTTCAGAGGAGTTTAGACCCAGAATTTAGGTCAACCCCTCTTTGGCTCCCTCATTTTCCAACTACTTTGGCAGTCTCAGATGCCACTCCCTACCACCTCAAGGCAAATGCTGTTTGTATGTTTCTTTGTTTTCTCCAGGCTGCATAGTTGTTAACTGCAGGAGAATTAGTCTGATACAAACAATTGCTGTACCATCAGAACAGATTCTCAAACTTTACTGTGTTTGGGCACTAGAATATTTTGATATTTTGCTGCTTATGCAAAATTATTTTTTGCATGATTTTGACATTTCTAATCATACTGAACACTTTTATGTAAAAATATCCTTACTGAATATTTTGTGATAAGCACACAGAGGTGAGGTTTACATGCAATAATATATATCACTCTAAAATAAACAGTATATATTTTTGTTCTTTTTTTTAAAAAAATATTTTATTCATTTATTTGACAGAGAGATACACAGCTAGAGAGGGAATACAAGTAGGGAGAGTGAGAGAGGGAGAAGCATGCTACCCACTAAGCAGGAAGCCCAATGCGGGGTTCAATCCAGGGACTCTGGGATCATAACCTGAGTGGAAGGCAGACACTTGACAATTGAGCCACCCAGGACCCCTATATTTTTGTTTTTAAAAATATTTTGGCAATCAGGGATTTTTCTCTTGACTACTTTATTTCATAGAGTCCCCAACTCACTCTATCCTTTCATCCTTTCTCCTCTGTTGGTTGTTTCTCTTTTCATCTCTCCTTTGATTGTGTGTGTGTGTGTGGTGTGTGTGTGTGTGTGTGTGTGTGAGAGAGAGAGAGAGAGAGAGATAGAATCCTGCAAACTCGAAATTCTTCTTTTTCTTTTGTAGAACTTTCTCCAAATTTTAGAACCAGGACTCCTTTTATATATTTTAGTCTATCAAGGTTTTCTGTACAACTACAATCCTTAGAAAACAGAAACGGTTTCAAGTAGCATTTGATTACAGTCAGCATTGGTGACACTTGTTCAACAATCAACATTGGTTACAGCGTTGGTGACACTTTCTTCTTCTTCTTTTTTTTTTTAATGATTTTATTTATTTGACAGAGAGAAACACAGCCAGAGAGGGAACACAAGCAGAGGGAGTGAGAGAGGGAGAATCAGGCTTCCCACTGAGCAGGGAGCCTGATGTGGGGCTCGATCCCAGGTCTCCGGGATCATGACCTAAGCCGAAGGCAGTCACTTAACTAACTGAGCCACCCAGGCGCCCCTGACACTTTCTTCTTGAAATCAGTATATGCATCCATCCATTTGTTTGTTCAATTATTTATTTATTTGTTAAATGAATAGTTCTCACTATCAGTATAAGCCAGGTATTATTGACTGAGTTTTTTTATGATTTCTTTTTACCATTCTACTTCACTGCCCATTAACTGCTAACTTGACAGAGACTCAGTTCTTTATCATCTGCCATTGTGATACTATATTTACAAATACTCCCCTTAAATGTTTATTCACTCTTATGATTTCCAAGCTTATTTATCCCAAATTGTCTTCTCTTGACCTCTTAGGCTACCCCAATATTCTCCTCCCAAGATATCTCTATTCATGTTAACAATATATGAAACAAACATGTCATTTACTCATATTCATCCTCAAGCAAATCCCCACAAACCAGTACGTATATCCCATTTCTTATCACTTCTCGACCTTCTGGCTAAGAACAATTGTAGTATATTTCCCATTTCTTCATTAGAGTCAATGATTGAATTTCATCCCCAGGTGTTAATAGGGTTGTTCTTCATAGACAACTAACTCCTCTATATAATTACTACCCTAAGAACTGCTTCAGATAAACCATTTCTAATCAAAGTCTTCATTTTTGATGGACATTCTCATGATTTGGCTTGGTGTCAAACTAATGACTTTAGAAAAACAAATCAACTCATTTTCCTCCAAACAGAACATATATAACCTATTTTCTTTGTAGTCTTATCCAAAAACAAAATAAAACAGAAGTTTTGGTGAAATATTTTTATGAATAAGTTATATATCATTAATACTTGATTTAAGAACTATATTATTATAGCTATGGTCCATAGAATTTTGGGTCCCTCAATTGTCCATTTAATATATACATTAGGACAAACACATTAAAATTTTTTAGGAAATTTTGTCCTGCTTTATACTTTCTCAGTTCTTTTCCATTCAAGTGGAATATTTAAGATTATTTTATTTGACACACTAATAAGAATGTGTCAATCCATGTTCCCAGTTTCATAGTACCACCTAAAATCATGTTTTTGTAGCATATTTTGATAAATTCTAGCCTAGCTACTCCAAATCTATTTCTGGGTAGACCAGACTGCTAGAAAAATGCCTGAACTAAATACTTAGAACTTCTGAAAATAGTTTTACTAAAACATGTTTGATAGTTATTCTGCTCACTCACATTGAGAGACATTATAAGAAAGAGCCAAGTTCAAGATACTTAGCATTTACTACATAAGGACGTTGTTGAAGATATTGTCTGTTAAATTATTTTTATATTAATTCATACTATGTTAGTGTTGGTAAACAGTAATTTTATTTCTATGTACTCAGATCATATATTAGTACATTGTGTTTCTAAAAGGATTGTGGGGGAAAAAATAAAAAAAAATAAAAGGATTGTGGGTTATTTAAAGCTAGTAGAGACAAAAATATTCTTGATGAACTTGGAACAATTATATTGGTACATTTTTAAGTTTTATAAATATAAACTATAAAAATAATTGTTCAGGCATCTGGTTTTGTTTAATAGTACATCTGTAGTTGAAGATAAAAATATATAGTCATAAATAAAGAATTAAAGAAAGTTGGTCTTCCATATTAGTATACTTAATCAGGTCAGTGAGAAGTCAATACAAACCAACATAAGAACCTTATCATGGGAGGTTGCCAACTTCTAATAGCTGATATTCAGAAGTTTAGAGAATAATTACACTTTATTACATTTTCATCTTCTAAGTGGAACCTACTAAATAGTCACTAAAAGCTGACATGCATTTAAATCTACAACAAATTTCACTTCTATAGTTCTACAGACTTTCATTTCAACCATGATAGAAGTACTTCACAGATAAGAATAATTTATGAATAAAAATGTAATTTACGGAATACCTTGCCAGTGAATGTTGATCGCTTCAGTCATGTTTAGAAAATCTAAGCAAGCTGTGTGATTACTCCAGGAAGCATGGAATGATGTGTTCAAATTAGTACCATCTGTGGATAGAAAAAAATTGAGGTTTTTAGTCATTCTTAAAGAATGGAAATCTGATTCTCCATGCTAAAATGAGTGTAATCCTTTTTGTATCTGTAATTCAATAGGGCGGTTGCTTTGAAATAGTCTAGTTCAACACACAGTTCATCAAAAGAGAAGATACTGCATATAAATGCTGGTCTTTTATGAGTGCCACTGAGGTAGCCTTGACTATGAGTTATATATTTGGCCTCAGATTAGATTTATTTCTGGGTTATCTTTCTAAATATATTTGATTGGAAAATGTGGACAAAATTTTGTACCACTCGAAAGCCAAAAGACTGTTTCAATGAATCATAATTTATTCATATATTCAACACATATTGAGTACCCATATGTCCCAGACACCGTGTGTCTGTGCAGGTTCCATCATTGTGCCTGTCACACGGAAGGCAACTCAATCGTGCTTACTCTTCCTTTAGTCAGGTTACACATAATTCTTCTTATTTCTTTGTCAGTGAAAGAACTCTCTTTTTAGACCCTTATTTCTCTGTAGTACTTATGTGGAAAACATAACAGTCTGTGGACCAGTATTAATCTGCTGAAAATTTTTATGCATGGGAAATTTTGCCATTAAAGTCTTCATTTCTAAAATCTGAACATTAGACGGTGAAAAAAAGTTGGTTATAGAAAAACCATGGGCATTTAGTCATTCCTTCTGCTGAATTGGGAAAAAGTGTCTTTTGCCTTCTCCAGTTCACTGGATAAATAATGCATCCCATTTTCTTCTAATTGTTTAGTAAATCCTGGGTAAAGGAAATTGAAACATGGAAGGGGTGTTTGGTGTGGACACAAAAGAGAGGGATTTGTATGGTTCATACTCCCTGACTCCCATAGGGAAAGAGAAGAATCTATAGTTTTAATGCAAATGAAAAATCTGTATTAAACTTAAGTGTCCCCACTACACTTAAAATAAAACCAAAAATCTTTAATCCAGCCCAGGAAGGTTCAACATTATCTGATTCTGATCTATATCTCCAGCTTTCTATTTTCCTATGCATCTCCTTGTGAACCCAGCTATGTTTCTTACATGTTTCTAATGTGCTGCACTTCTTCTCCTCAGAATCTTAGCACATCCTGATGTTTTTCACCTGGAAAGTTAATCTTATCTGTCAGTTCTCTGATTAAATTAAAGTCTTTCCTGACCATCTATCTAAATGAAATCTCTGGGGCACCTCCATGGCTCAGTCGGTTAAGTGTCTAACTTAGGCTCAGATTATGATCCCAGAGTCCTGGGATGGGAGTCCCATGTCAGGCTCCCTGTTTATTGGGGAATCTGCTTCACCCAGTCCTTCTGCCCCCTCCCTCCCAGTCCTGCATGCAATCTTGCTCTCTAGCTCTCTCTCTCAAAAAATAAAATTTTTAAAAATAAATGAAATCTCCTGTTATGCATACTTATTTTGTTCATTGTTCAAAAAATATTTATTAAATGTCTATTTTACTACAAACATTACTCCATACCTTCAGAGATAAATCTAATACTTGATATTTGTATAGATTCATAATTGTATGTGTATATGACATATGAATAGGCATACACATCTGGAGTAATTGCTCAAATTTTTTTTATTGATATGAATGTAGAATCAGAAGTTTTCCAGGTCTTTGGAATATATATTGAAATGAAGTGGAGTTGAAAAGAGGATTAGGTCTAGTTGAGGTGGGTTTTTAAAGTAGAATTAGGATTTTGAGGAGGGTAGCTATCAGTTCAAAACAATAAAATAGAACCTAATAAAGTTATCTGAAACTGAATTTTAAAATGAATCCCCCCAAGATTTTGAGTTTCCTTTTGCTCTATATATTTAAGCAGAGGCCAGAAAAGTAGAAATTGGCCATTTTTTTAGAGGAAAATTGCATTAGTTTTCTATTGTTATGTCACCAATTATCACAAACTTAGTGATTTAAAACTATGCCAATTGATTATTGCACAGTTCTGTAGGTCAGAAGTTTGGGTATATTGTGCATGGATCCCTTACCCAGAGGCTCACAAGTCAATTCAAGGTTTCAGTAAGCTGTATACTCATGTGGAGCTCAGTCCTCTTCTAAGCTCACAAGTTTATGGCAAAATTTTGTTTCTTACATTTATAGGTCTGAGATCCCCATTTCTGGGTGGCTCATAGGCAAAGACTTCTCTTAGGTCCTAGAGATGTCCTAGATTCTTTATCCTATGACCTCTTCTTCTTCCAAGCCAATAATAGATAATTTTTTATGCATCAAATCTATCTCTTGCTTAGAATATGTTTCTTCCTCTTTTGTAATGAACCAAAGAACTCTCTGCTTTTAAAGGACTTATGCTATAAAATCAGGTCCACTGGGTAATCTCTTCTTATTTTGTTTATTTTTTAAGTCTTTATTTAACTTTCAGTTAGTTAACATACAGCATAATATTAGTTTCAAGCATACAAATAGTGATTCAACACTTCCATACAACACCGGGTGCTCATGACAAGTGCATTCCTTAATGGATTTGGTTTCTTAATGACAGATGAAAATTTTTTTCATAACAGCACCTATATCAGAGCTTGGTTGAAAAACTGGATGAAAGTGAGTATACAGGGGCCAGGAATCTTGGGGGATGTCTGCCTACATAAAGGTCAGACATAAAAGGACAAATTGACCAAGATCATCTCTAAACTTTCTTCAAATTCTGATCCTGTCACCTTCTGATTCATTAGCCTGTTCCATGAATTCAATTACCAAAATAGATCTAAAAAATATATTTCTTTCTTATTGCCACCATCTTCTTTTTTTTGGAACACATAAATTTGTCTATAAATTTTCCCTTTTCCTGTGATTACCAGACTATACTTGATAAAATGTACTTCTGAACATCACATTCTTTTTTTTTTCAAGATTTCATTTATTTATTTGACACAGAGAGAGATCACAACTAGGCAGAGAGGCAGCAGAGAGAAGAGGATGTAGGCTCCCTGCCAAGCAGAGAGCCCGATGCGGGCCTCGATCCCAGGACCCTGAGATCATGACCTGAGCAGAGGCTTTAAGTCACTGAGCCACTGAGGCGAACTGAACATCACATTCTGACACTTTGATAGCTTTCCATTGCCTGGTAAACTCTTAAATTCTTCTAATGCAGTATATCCCCAGGTTATTGTGTTGCCTTTCTGTTTGTAATTTCCAGTATGACCTATAAACAGTAGTTAAACTTAGATCACATTGCTCCCTCTTCTAAATCTCTACCTTAACAATTAGTGCAATCCTATCTCACATGCCACCTTTTCTCTTAAGACTTTTTCTGAACCACCAGGTCATCTGTATGTCTGCTTTGGGTTAGAATATTTTGAAAATTTGTCTTCTCTTTAGGTGGTCTGAGTTCAAACTTAGTGGCTGCGAGATTTGAATAAATTATAGAAATTCTTTTTATAAAATTTTTTAATTCTTAAACTGATTCCTCTATAAGGTAAATTTTCCTTAAAAATAACTTTTTCTCTAATTGCTTTTCTGCATAACTAAAAATAGAAGGTATGTTGTAGGTAGTATATCAAGTATTCTGCTTGTAATCTACTTTAAAAGGTTAATTAATTCAATTAAATACAATAATTGGTTAATTAATTCAATTAAATACAATTATTTTTGATAATAAATATTAGTATTAGAAAACAGAATAATTGAGGGGCACCTGAGTGGCTCAGTCAGTTAAGTGGCTGCTTTCTGCTCGGGTCATGATCCCAAGGTCCTCCTGGGATGGAGCCCCATGTCAGGCTCCTTGCTTGGTGAGGAGCCTGCTTCTCTTTCTCTCTCTGCCTGCCTGCCTGCTGCCCCCTCCCCCACTTGTTCTCTCTCACTGTGTCAAGTAAATGAGTAAAATCTCTTAGAAAAAAAAAAAAGAGAGAATAATTAAATCTGACCATATTGCTTTAAATTATCTGCTTCTTGTTTTCCATTGCATTAGACTTTCTCTTCTCTTCCAGATTAAGGCAAATATATAAGCAATAGGTTTATAGATAATTCAGTAAAAATGTAAGAGGAAATTAAAAATTCTAACTGAAGTCTAGACCTTTCTACAGAACTCCAGACTCATATATCCATCTATGTGACATCTCTTCTGGGTATCTGGTAGGTATTTCAAACTTTCAAAGTTTCAAGTTAACATGATCAAAATAAATTCTTAATCTCTCTCCTCAAAGCTTACTGCTTCTATGTCATCTTGGTTAATAATGACTTCTTCCAAGTGCCTGGGTGGCTCAGTGG
Organism: Spilogale gracilis; assembly: GCA_004023965.1. Classification (NCBI taxonomy): domain Eukaryota; kingdom Metazoa; phylum Chordata; class Mammalia; order Carnivora; family Mephitidae; genus Spilogale; species Spilogale gracilis. Next base: position 1,283 of record PITA01018230.1, on the reverse strand, counting down.
GTTAAAGCCTCTGTCTTCGGCTCAGGTCATGATCCCAGGGTCCTGGGATTGAGATCCACATGGGGCTCTCTGCTCAGCAGGGAGTCTGCTTCCTCCTCTGTCTCTGGCTGCCTCTCTGCCTACCTGTGATCTCTCTCTGTCAAATAAATAAATAAAATCCTAAAAACAAATAATGACTTCATTTTTCTGCTTGCTCAAACGAAAGGTTTTAGAGCTTTTCTCTACTTTCTCTTTTCCTTATACTCCACATGTCACATATCAGCAAGTCCTGTCAGCTCTCCTTCAAAATATGTTCAAGGTCTGAATGCTTCCTTTCATTTCTGCTGTTCTGATCCCCATCAGGCCACCATGATCTATTGTGTTGACTTGGCAACAGCCTATTAATTGCTTGCCCTGTTTGTACCCTTATATCTCCTTTCTCTATAATCAGCACAGCAGTTGGAGTGATTGTGTGAAAACAGGGTAGAGCCTGTCATTCCTCTGCTCAAATAAATGTCATAAGAATGTCCCACAGGGTGTCTGGGTGGCTAGGTTGGTTAAGTATCTGCCTTCAGCTCAGGTCATGATCCCAGTGTCTTGGGATCAAGTCCTGCAATGGGCTCCCTTTATTCCTCTCCCGCTCCTCCTGCTTGTGCTCTCTGTCTCTCAAACAAATAACAAAAATAAAATCTTAAAAAAAAAAGAATGTTGTGTACAATCTAGCCTTTATTATTTCTTCTTAGAGCTCAACACCTACTAGCCACACTGGCCTCGTTGTTATTCTTCAAACATATCAAGGATGGTTCCAACTTAGGGTTTATAACAATGCATTTTCCCCTGCCAGGAATGTTTTTCAGATGTTCCCAAGTTTGGTTCCCCCCACCTTCATCAGGAACTTCATGTCTTCTAATCAGGCTTTCTCTGAATACTCAGTTTAAAATTTCTGTATCCCTGGTTCATCTTTCTCTCCTTCTTCCTTTCCTTATTTCTCTCCAAACCACTAATCATCATCCAAAATACTGTATACAGTACTCATTTATGCTTTTACTGTAAATAAATATGCCAAATGTAAATTACACAAGGGCAGGGACTTCTGTCTGGTTTATTCATTGTATACCCAGCACCTACAGTAGCACTTGGCACAAATTAGGTGCACACTGGATATTTGCTGAACCCTGAATTAACATGATACATTTAGGAATGAATGAGTTTTCTAACTCATTTTCTTATTTTTTTTTTATTGTTACTAAATTTTTTTTCCAGTGTTTAAAGATTCATTCCCCATTCCCCACACCCAGTGCTCC
>PITA01018229.1:0-41012 GCA_004023965.1 Spilogale gracilis | reverse complement strand
TTTTTTTTTTTTTTTTTTTTTTTTTTTTTTGGAGACCTGTTTGAAAGAAGATGCTGTGGCAACTTCTTTTGAAAATGTTACTGTCTATGTTCTCCTCTAGGATTTTGATGGATTCTTGTCTCACATTGAGGTCTTTCATCCACTTTGAGTTTATCTTTACGTATGGTACAAGAGAATAGTTAAGTTTCATTCTTCTGTATATAGATGTCCAATTTTCCCAGCACCATTTATTGAAAATATTATCTATTTTCCATTGGAATTTTTTCTCCTGCTTCGTTAAAAATTAGTTGACCAGAGAGTTGATGGTCCATATCTGGAATTTCTATTCTGTTCCATTGGTCTATGTGTCTGTTTTTGTGTCAGTACCATCCTGTCTTGGTGATCACAGCTTTGTAATATAGCTTGAAATCAGGCAACACGATGCCCTCAGCTTTGTTTTTCTTGGCAACATTTCCTTGGCAATTCAGGGTCCTTTCTGGTTCCATATAAATTTTAGGATTGTTTGTTCTACCACTTCAAAAAATAATGATGGTATTTTGATTGGGATGCCATTGAAACTATAGATTGCTCTGGGCAGCATAGACATTTTAACAATGTTTATTCTTCCAATCCATGAGCATAGAATGTTTTTCCATCTTTTTTTGTCTTCTTCAATTTCCTTCCTAAGTGTTCTGTAGTTTCTAGAGTACAGATCCATTACCTCTTTGGGGACTTCATCAAGATAAAAAGCTTCTACACAGAAAAGGAAAAAGTCAATAAAACAAAGAGACAATCCATGGAATGGGAGAATATTTGCAAAGGACACTATAGATAAAGAGCTGGTATCCAAGATCTATAAAGAACTTCTCAAACTCAACACCCCCAAAAAATAATAATAATAATAATCAAGTCAAAAAATGGGCAGAAACATAACAGACACTTCTCCAAAGAAGACATACAAATGGCCAACAGAGTCATGAAAAAATGCTCAATATCATTAGCTGCCGGAGAAATTCAAATCAAAACCACATTGAGATACCACCTCACATCAGTTAGAATGGCAAAAATTGACAAGACAAGAAACAACAAATGTTTGAGAGGCGGTGGAGAAAGAGAAAGCCTCTTATACTGTTTGGTGGGGAATAAAGTTGATATAGCCACTTTGGAAAACAACATGGATGTTCCTCAAAAAGTTAAAAATCGAGCTACCCTATGACCTGGCAACTGCACTACTGGATATTTACCCCAAAGATACAGATGTAGTGAAAAGAAGGGTCATATGCACCCCAATATACATAGCAGCAATGTGCACAATTGCCTAACTGTAGAAGGAGCCAAGATGACTTTCAACAGATGAATGGATAAAGAAGATGTGGTCCATATACACAATGAACTATTACTCAGCCATCAAAAGGGATGAATACCAAACATTTGTATTAAGATGGATGGAACTAGAGGAGATTATGCTAAGTGAAATAAGTCAAACAGAGAAAGTTAATTACCATATGTTTTCACTTATTCAAGGAACATAAGGCATAGCATGCAGGATATTGGGAGAAGGAAGAGAAAAACAAAGGGGGTAATCATATGGGGAGATAAACCATGAGAACCTATGGAGTGAGAAACAAACTGAGGGTTTTAGAGGGGAGGGGGATGGGGGAATGGATGAGCCCGGTGATGGGTATTAAGGAGGACACGTATGGCATGGAGCACTGGGTGTTACACGCAAACAGTGAATTGTGGAATACTACATCAAAACTAATGATGTATTGTATTGTGACTAACGTAATAAAAAATATATTTAAAAAAAAAAAAAGGAAAGGGTGGCTTAGTTGTTAGGTGTCTGCTTTTGGCTCAGGTTGTGATCCCAGGGTCTTGGGATTGAGCCCTGCATCAGACTCCCTGCTCTGCTGGAAGCCTGCTTCTCCCTCTCCTACTCCCCCTGCTAGTGTTTCCTCTCTAGCTGTGTCTCTCTCTGTTAAGTAAATAAATAAAATCTTAAAAAAAGATAGAAAGAAAGAAAGAAAGAAAGAAAGAGAAAAACCCTAAAAACCCCATCAAAAACCTGTTAGAAGTAATAAACAAATCAGTAAAGTTATAGGATACAAAAATCAATACATAAGAATCTGTTGTATTTCTAGTTCTTAAATTAATTAAGAAAATAATCCCACTGAGAACTGCATCAAAAAGAATAACATACCTAGAAATATATTTAGCCAAGAAGATAAAAGACTTGTATACCAAAACTATAAGACACTAATGAAAGAAACTGAAGACACAAACAATGGAAAGATATTCTGTGCTCATGCATTAGAATAATTAATATTGTTTAAATGTCCATGCTACCCAAAACAATATATAGATTGAATATAATCCCTATGAAAATTCCAAAAGCATTTTTCACAGAGACAGAACAAACAACCCTAAAATTTGTATGGAGCAATAAGACTCCAAATAAAGCAATCTTGAAAAAGAAAAAAGCTAAAAGCATCATGCTTCCTGATTTCAAACTATATTAGAAAGCTAGACTAATTAAAACAATATGGTTGGCATAAGAACAGATGTACATCAATAGAACATAATACAGCCCAAGAATAAATCCATGCATATATGGTCAATTAATTCACAACAAAGGAACCAAGAACATACACAGGGAAAAAAAGTCTCTTCAAAAGATAGTGCTGGAGATGTAGTGAAAAGAATGGCCATATGTACCCCAATGTTCATCGCAGCAATGGCCACAATCGCCAAACTGTGGAAAGAGCCAAGGTGCCCATCAACGGATGAATGGATAAAGAAGATGTGGTACATATATACAATGGAGTACTATGCCTCCATCAGAAAGGATGAATATCCAACTTTTGTAGCAACATGGACTGGACTGGAAGAGATTATGCTGAGTGAAATAAGCCAAGTAGAGAGAGTCAAGTATCACATGGTTTCACTTACTAGCGGTGCATGAGGGGTAACATGGAGGACAGTGGGAGAAGGAAAGTAAATGGGAACTAGGGTAATCCCGGGAGAAAAACGAAACAACAGAGTCTTTGGACACAGAAACAAACTGAGGGACTTGGAGGGATGGGGATGGAGGTATGGGAGAGCCTAGTAGTGGGTACTGGGGGCACCTATTGCATGGAGCACTGGGTGTGGGGAATGGGAAATGAATCTCGGAACACTGGAAAAAAAATTTAAGTAACAATAAAAAAAAAGTCAAAAAAAAAAAAAAAAAAAAGAGGGGTGCCTGGGTGGCTCAGTTGGTTAAGTGACTGCCCTAGGCTCAGGTCATGATCCCGGAGACCCAGGATGGAGCCCCACATCGGGCTCCCTGCTTGGCGGGAGGCCTGCTTCTCCCTCTCTCACTCCCCCTGCTTGTGTTCCCTCTCTTGCTGTGTTTCTCTCTGTCAAATAAATAAAATCTTTAAGAAAAAAAAAAAAAGGTAGTGCTGGGAAACTTGGACAGCCACATGCAAAAGACTGAAACTTGATCACTATCTTACATCATACACAAAAATGAATTCAAAATGGATTAAGGATTTGAACATAAGACCCAAAATCATAAAACTCCTAAACAAAAACCTACACAGTTAGTTCTGGACATATATCTCAGCAATGATTTTCTTGAATCTGATACTATAAGCAAAAGCAATAAAAGTAAAAATTAAAAAAAACAAATGGGACAACATCAAACTAAAGTTTCTGCATAATAAAGGAAATCATCAAAAAAATTAAAAGGCAACCCACTCCATGAAAGAATATACTTTCAAATCACATATCTGATAAGAGTCTAATATCCAAAATCTATAAAGAACTCCTACAACTCAATAGCAAAAAAAAAAAAAAAATCAGCTATAAAAATGTTCAGATCTGAACAGATATTTTTTTCAAAGAAAACATACAGATGGCCAACAGGTACATGAAAAGATGCTCAACATCATTAATCATCAGGGAAATGAAAATCAAAATCACTATGAGATATCACCTCACACTTTGTAAAATGGCTATTATCAAAAAGACACGAAATAAGAAGCATTGGTGAGGATGTGAAGAAAAGGGAAGCCTTGTGCACTGATGGTGGGAATGGAAATTGGAACAATCATGATGGAAAACACTACTGTGGAGGATCCTCAAAAAATTAAAAAGAGAACTACCATATGATGTAGCAATTCCACTTCTGGATATTTATCCCAAGAAAATGAAAACACCAACACAAAAAAATATATAACCCTTATGTTCATGCAGCATTACTTAGCCCCACTAACTTCCAAACCTTGTCTTACATTTCTTTCAGATTTGTGTTTTACAAGCTGGCAAACAGTATGACCAGCTATTATTTAGAAATATCCCACATTTCTCAACAGTTCCTTTTCAGCTCAAGTAATCATCTTTTCCTGGAGAGCCCTTGTCTCGCCCTTACCCTTACAACAGCCAAGATATGAAACAACCTAAGAATCCATTGATGGAGAAATGGATAAAGAAACTGTGGTATATATAAATATGATGGAATACTACTCGGCCATGAAAAATGAATGAAATCTTGTCATTTGTAACAATAGGGATGGACCTAGATGGCATTATGCTAAGTTAAATAAGACAGAAAAACAAATACTGCATGATTTCACTTACATTGGAATAAAAAAAATATATAACTAAACAATGTAAAAGCAAGCTCATAGATAACAGAAAATAGATTGGTAGTTGAAACAGGTCAAAGAGGTCAAAGTCACAAACTTCAAGTTATAAATGTCATAGCGATGTAATGTACAGCATAGTGACACTAGTTAAGAATACTTAATTGCATATTTGAGTAAATCTTACAAATCTTCACCACATGAAAAAAAGTGTAACAAAAATGATGATAAATGTTTAAATAATAGTTATAAACTATAAATAGTTTCATTGCAATTATTATTTTGCAAAATATAAAAATATTGAACCATTATGTACACCTGAAATTAATGGAATGTTATATGTCAATTATACAACTTAGTTAAAAAGAAAAAAAGAAAAAAAAAGAAACACTAGGGCCTTTAGAGTTTACAGTGGTCCTTGTATTTGTTTGTTTGTTTGTTTTTTATTCCTGCTTTTACTATTCGAGGTGATTTGCTTATTTACACTCATCTGTATTATTATTATAGCTTTCTAAAATGTCAATTTATTACAAGCCTTCCTTTGGAATCCATAAAATGTCCGTAGTAGTTTAATATTCCTAAACAGATTATCTTAAACCAAAACTCTTCAAAAATATCCTCCTATTGCCTACTATTTTAGTAGGTAACTGGCACCCTAGTTTTTATTTGTTTGTTTGTTTGTTTGTTTGTTTAAAGAAGTCCTTTATAAAGTAGCCCACTAACTTCCAAACCCTGTCTTACATTTCTTTCAGATTTGTGTTTTACAAGCTGGCAAACAGTATGACCAGCTGTTACTTAGAAATATCCCACAGTTCTCAACAGTTCCTTTTCAGCTCAAGTAATCATCTTTTCCTGGAGAGCCCTTGTCTCACCCTTACCCTTAATTATTTCCTGTAACAAGTATAGCCATTCTCCAATCCTTTCAACTCCTTTTCAATTGCTTTCACACTGACAATTTTTTTTTTTTTTTACTACTAGCATGAACTTGACCTTTAGATTAAAGAGCTTTCCCTTTTATTTAAAAATCTAGGGGACACAGACACTGGAACCTTATAACAGTGATTACTTTATAGTTTGTATTGAAATTACATATTAAAATGTAAAAAATATATTTAGTATAAAAAAGTGAATGTTCCTTAAATACTGATTTAGATGGCTACTTCCTTCAGAAAAGTGTTAGTTGTGTATCTTACCTCTTCCCTATCACAGTATCTCTTGCATATTTAAAAACTCGATAAATATTTTATGAATTGAAGCATATTTTACTAAAACAGAATACACATGTACACTATTATTGAGGGGAACTTTACATGCTCAATTAAATGATAAGACATAGAGATTTTTGTATACTATTATCTTTTTTACTCAATTTCACAGTTTTTAATGTTGTTTTAAACTAGTGTATGTAGGACCATGACAGACAATGAGAAAATTGTTTTTGTTTTGCTTTGTTCTTTAAAGATTTTATCTGTTTATTAGTGAGACAGTGAGAGAACACAAGCACACAGAGGGGCAGAAGGAGAGGGAGAAGTAGACTCCCCACTGAGCAGGGAGGCTGACATGGGGTTTGATCCTCCGACCCTAGGATCATGACCTGAGAGACACTTAACTAACTGAGCCACCCAGGCGCTCCAGAGAAAATTGTTTTTGCTAAATACCACTAATTTAAAATTTGTTCGGTTCAGTTTGTTGATTAAATTCTTTGCATCTGAACTATATTTGTTAAGTTACACAAAAATAGTATCTTAAGCTAAATTATTTAACATTTTATTTATAATCTTCATAAGCACACAAACAGTAAGTCTATACCTGAATCAATTATCACGAAGTGAATAAAACTATGAAACTATTACTTGGTTAAACAAATTGAAATAAATATCTGAGAATACACTCTGCTGCACTGTCCCAACTGCCAGACTTGCTCTCTTTTCTCAAGGAAATCATTATTCTGACTTCAGAATAAAAATTTTGTCTGTTTTTGGACTTTATATAAATAGGATCATGCAGTATTATATTATTGTGTTTCTTGTGCCCAGCATTATGCTTGTGACATTTATCTGTTCTTTAAAAATAATTTCATAGCTATAGTCTACCTATTCTATGAATATATCACAATTTATTTTATACTTGATGGAAATCTGATTTTCAATATGAAGTTATTATAAATAAAGCTGCCACAAACATTCTTGCATATGTGTTGTGTGACATGTGTGTGTACTTTTGTGGTATATTTGGGAATGACATGCTTTAATAATGAGGTATATATATTTTTAGTCTAAGAAGATAGTGACAATTTTCCAAATAAGTTGAACCAGTTTACATTACTCCTACTTGGCAGAACTTTGCACCAGTATCACCTCGAGTGAATAACATTTTCCATTGCTTCACATTCTTGCCCACATTCATCATTGCCTGTTTTAGCGTTTCACATATTTATTCAGATATGTCCAGGTTTTAGTCTATCAGTTTTGCGTGTGGGGATATTTCATGATAGTTTTAGTTTACATTTCTCTAATGGCTAAAGGTTGAACAAGTCATATATTTATTGATTTACTGGTGTCTGTTTTTCATGAAGTGATCATTGAATTCTTTTGCCTCTTTCTGTGTGATGATTTATTTCTACTTTTTTGATTTATATAAGTTCTTCATGTTTTCTAAGCTATTCATTGGCTATGTATCTTGCAAATATATTTCCTATTACATGGCCTACAATTTCATCAACCTTCTTGATGTTGTCAGGTGGTGAACACAAGATCTTAGTTCCAAGGTACCTCTTTCCAAGTCATCATTTTTGTGTTCTGTTTAAAAATATTTTCTTACCCCATGTTCATGAAAAGTCTCCCATAAGTTATAGTCCTTTAAGCAAATCATGAAAAATGTCCCATATTGACCAGTATTTGATTTTTCCCCCCTTTTGATCTTACATTGAGTGTTTTTCAGCATATTTTTCAATACTACCAACTTTTCCTGGTATTTTATAGTTGCAAATTTTCACACAAAAACTATCAGATATCTGAATTGAATTTATTTTCTCCCAAGCTATTGGTAGAAATGTCATGGGTGCCTGGGTGGCTCAGTGGGTTAAAGCCTCTGTTTTCGGCTCAGGTCATGATCTCAGGGTCCTGGGATCGAGGCCTGCATCAGGCTCTCCGCTTGGCAGGGAGCCTGCTTCCTCCTCTCTCTCTGCCTGCTTCTCTACCTACTTGTGATCTCTCTGTCAAATAAATAAAATCTTAAAAAAAAATAAAATAAATTTCATAACTTTGATTTCAACTGAATTTTAACAGTTGTATATGGATTTTCAAAATGTAGATATCAAACATAAATAATACAATGATAATAATAATAATTATTATTATTAGAGAATTGTCTGCCTTTTCCAAAATATTATTTTTATTTTAGCAATACCTACAATTGCTTAATTTTTATTATAACATTATCACTCACTGTCTCCTAAAATCAGAGCTAATACCATTATAAAGGTCATAGGCATTACCATTTAAACAAAATTCTAGCAGGTTAATGACATGCCAAATCAAAATTATAACTGATAAAATGAACAGTAATTACACATTTATAATTTGTTTTATTTTTCAAACATCCAAACAATGGTATAATTTAATAGCTTGCCTATCACTATGACAAAACTGAAACTAATTACCTGAAAAATGGTGAAGTAAATATTGAGAATGTGAGTTGCAGACAAAATTCTCATAAGCAGACTAAATCCAAATATCTTATCTATTTGTCACATTAGCTACTCAGTATAATGGCTATTAAAACCCATGTACATAAAAAGACCAGAGGAGCTGGTTAAAATTACAAATTCCCAAATCCCACATTAATGATTTTAGTTCCAGAGGCCCAGTGCTGGGTCTGGAAATCTGAATATTACATGGGGTCTCCAAAGATACTGTTAGAGATAAGGAGTATAAAAGTCCACTCCGTTTAAGCTTGTTCTGGGAAGATTTGTAAAATAAAAGGAGTCTACCATCAACATCCTGGTGGTTCTAATTTCTCTCTTGCTCACCCCTTCTATACCCCAATTCACAGTATTCCTACTGACCAGGCCCAGACTGAGCAAGATGTATGGCAAAAGGGTCTCTCCCAATCAAGAAAGATCACTGGAATTTACCTCTAATTAAATATCCTGCAGATACTTCTCCAAAATTATATTCATTCTTGTAGAAAGTTTTACTAAAAACACTTTATACTAAATTGCCAATAATTGATACATTCTTGGTATTTTATTATCTTCCTAGGGCCATTTCTTTATTTAAAAATGAAACTTTTAATAATTCAATAATACACTATAAGTTTTCCTGGAAACTTATTGGAATTGTAGATAGAGAAAGAAGTGGTAAATGACAAGATTCTTAGATTTTTGTGTGTATGTGTGTGCTTACTTTGGTTTGTCTTATAAAAGAGTTTGACTCTATACAATACCAAATACCAAGACGCTAAAATGATAAGGAGCCTGGCTTAGAGTTAGTTTCTAATGAATGTTCTTTGAATAAGTGAAGAGGAAACCAGATTGAGAAATGAGAGTTCATAGGCTCTATGAGAGGAGTTGGCAAAAGCAGATTTTAGGATACTAGAGATAAGTGAAAAGGAATACTGTATAGCTCCTGAGAGAGCAGAAACTCTAGAAGCTATAGCTAACAAGTACAAGCTGGAGAAGCAGGTTCACACAAAATTTATCTTTTTCTCTCTGTGAGCTCATAAGCACACTTACCTAGTAAAATTGAAAAGTATGACTAGAATCTGAGGATTATGATAAATCATTGAATAGTTGCTATAAGGACTGTAAAAGATTTATTCTGCTTTCTTTCTTTGGGGTGGGAGGGTTGTTTCTTTGATTTGATTTATTTGTATGTTTTCCTTGTTTATATCAAGAACAATCAGAATTGCCTGGTGACTTAAATGGATAAATGTATAATGGCACCAATCTGTGGGTCTTTGATCACTAGAGTTGTGTTCTGAAGCCTAAAACTATGAATAGGACTTCGGATGGCAGTATTGCTCTCTGGTGTTTGGTCAAAGAAATGATGCAATAGAGGGAAAAGGCAGCAAAAGGGAATAAAATTTATGATGAACACATGAATAAAAGATAAAGAGAAAGAAGTAAAAACAGGGATAGCTTGATAGTGATGGAAACAGGATGGATGGACTTTGATAGCAAGTATGCTAAGTGAGATTAGTTAGAGAATCACCAATACCTTATGATAATCACTTCTATGTGGAATCTAAAAAAAAGCTGAACTCATAGAAACAGAGTAGAATGGTAGCTACCAGAGGCTAGGGGGATGAGGAAAAGTGGCAATCTTCGTAAAAGGGTACACACCTGCAGTTAGAACATGAATAAATTCTGGGGACCTAATGCACAGCACTGTAATTATAGTTATTAACTCTGTATTATACACTTGAAAGGTGCTAAGAAACTAGCCCTTAATTAATTTTTTTCACCACAAAAAATAATAATTATGCGACTGTGATAGAGGCACTGGCTAACAAGGTGGTAATCGTATTATAATATACAAATGTATCAAATCAACATGTTGCACATCTTAAAACTTATACAAGGTTATATAGATCAATTATATCTCAATAAAAACACTGACAGTGTCAACTTCCATTTGAAGTGAGCATAAAGAAGACACAGAAAATGTTGGATGTTGTGGGTGGAGACGTGACTATTGCTATGTTTTCACAATAGAGATGTTCTAGTTGTGATCACTCAGACAGGATGGTCAAGGTAAGTGCATTGTGCAAGAGTGATTTAGTGGTCAGGGAAGATCATACTAAGAGGGAAGAAAATGGAAGAGCTGAATAACATGAGTTACAAAGGAGGAATGGATTTCATAGCAGTGGAAGAATGACTGGAAAGAATGGCAGTAGAGAAGAAAGGTAATACCAACCTGGATTTTTATTATTGACCAAGAGGTTTCTATTCAAGATATTTTATGAGGATTTATGTCACTAAAGAATATACACATTTAAACTGAAAAGAGATATTGATAAAAACCTTTTGTAAAAAAGATTTGGATCAGAATGAGATGACAACCCTGCCCTCTGTCTCACACCCTGCTACTGAAACACAGGAAAGCTGGATTCTAGATATAAAAATGTATATGTACCTTGACTCTTAAGAAAGAAAGATCCTCTGGAGCCAAAAGAAAAAGTAACTCATAACCAAGATATATAACCTGAATGACTTGTCATTTCTTTTCCCACTATCCTGGGAATAAAAATCCAAGTGGCTTAGAAATCAGAGGATGGAAGAACAGGCTAGCTGGCACCACAAAAAATTGTTCATTTAAGACATGGTATAAGGCCATTAGTCTGGTGTCTGGTGTCTCCAAAAATCAGTGACATAAGGTGTGTGTGAACTCCTAGACTGGTGTGTGTGCAGCGTGCAAGGACACATAATCAAGTGCAGAAATCCTGTTCAAGAAAAAGAAAAGAAAAAGAAAAAAAGAAAGTTCCAAAGTAATATTTTGGAATGAGCACAGACATTTCAACAGAGGCAGGATATTAAAGAAGTGTCTATAAATTACTTTAAAATATCACTTAAAGTATTGACAATTGTTGGTAAGGATACTGAATAGCTAGACTGTTCATTGTACTATCCTAATTTCTTTTGTTTAATAACTTTCAAAATAAAATTAACAAAAGTAGAAAAATGAAATAAAGTACAATGCTATCAACAATTAGCTATTCTTAGAAAACTTTTTATTATAGATAACTAACCTGAAAATTTGATTTAAGGTAAAGAAACTTGAGTTGCAACAGAAAATTAATTCTGGTAAATATCTCTTTTTAATAAGGTAGCTGCCTTTTAGATGTTACGTTAAATAACTCTTAACACTTGTCATATATTAAATGTGGAGTACTGGAAGAACAATATTAGAATTATGGGACTTTTTATGTGTTTGTACCAAGTAATATATTTTGCTTGTTCTCAAGGTAGACCTTAAAACCTTTTCAACATTTCATTTAAATTAAACTCCTACTAAAATCACTCCAAGTAGAATAATCAATTATTACTTCTTTTTACATAATTTCTTAATCTCCCTACTAGATTTCATATTTCAAATATCTTTTATTCATACCAACACATCTAATAATAAAATATAGACACATTTTGCTATGTTTATGATACTTATCCTTACATGCTTTTTACCAGTTAGGGTATAACCTACTAAAATCCCTACCATGTGCTTTCATTCAATACTCTTCTCAAAGTAACTGCTACAGAATTATTGTATCTAGTAAGTTGTTCAGTGAGTTATTTTCTTTCAGAAAGGTTCTATTTTATAGTAATTGGCATACTTATCTTTATTTCATGTTTATTCAAATACTAATTTTATGACATACAGAAATGAATTAATCCAATTCAAATTCCACTATCTTTTATAATCATGCATTCTAACTGGGATAAAATAACAATTCAATTCTCTTGACCATCATCTGCTAAACTGAACTAATCAGTAGAAAAAATATATTTATACCTGCATTAGACCTAGGTATATATAATTTTATAACAAAACACATTTTTAAAAATAAAAATTATATCCAGTTTGTTCCCATATATTCCTAAACTATATAATATTTTATCAAAGAATTGAACTGACTAAAACAGTGAAGACTAGAGACCAATTCTAGCCAACAGATCTTCCCAAAATGATGGAAATAGTCTATAACTGTGCTACCCAGTACAGTCTGGCTACTGAGTACCTGAAATGTGGCTAGTCTGACTGAAAGCTGAGTTTTTAATTTAACTTTAATTAATTTCAATATATACATATATATTTTAGATTTATAGTCTAATTTATGAATTTTATTTCTTTACTAACATATAATGTATTATTTGTTTCAGGGGTACAGGTCTGTGATTCATCAGTCTTACACAATTCACAGCACTCACCACAGCCCACACCCTCTTAAATATATAATAGTCATAGGTAGCTAGTGGCTGACATAGTATACAGTTCAGCATAGACAATGAAAACTATGACATAAGAAATGGTCTCTATTGGGGCGCCTGGGTGGCTCAGTTGGTTAAGCGACTGCCCTCGGCTCAGGTCATGATCCCGGAGACCCGGGATCGAGCCCCACATTGGGCTGCCTGCTCAGTGGGAGGCCTGCTTCTCCCTCTCTCACTCCCCTTGCTTGTGTTCCTTCTCTGGCTGTGTTTCTCTCTGAAAAAAAAAAAAAAAAAAAAAAAGGTCTCTATTGATACAATCTATTTTTTAAAAACTACTTATGACAATGTCATAATTTGTAGGTAAAAATGGAATATGTCTTAGATCAATATTAATAATAATAATCACAAACAGTTCTTTTATTTCATGTCATGCACTTATATATACCAATGCATTTACTCTTTACAGTAACTTTGATACTGGTAGTAGTAGTATCCTTATTTTAAAACTGAGTAGATTGAGACACTGTGTACCTATGATTGGTCACAGAGTAGGTAAAGAGCAGAGACTTGATTTGAACCAAGATATCTGGCTCCAGAACTTCTTAATTATCTTTACGTAGAAATATTGCTTCTCTAATTATTTTCATTTATAAATTACACAGAAACTTACTGTCATTTGATGTAGTCTGTGCCTATTCTTTGAAATGAACTGAAATCATTTTGGGAAAGTTTATTTCCTACATTACAGAGTACTCTATGTCCCATCTTTTGAGAGGTTTCAGTGAAATGGCAAATAGAAAGGTAAATACATATATACATATCTAAATGCAAACATCAACATACACGTATATGTATGTGTATATTTTCATATATAATAAAACTACTACAATATTTGAAAATAGGGAAGCCTGAGATCAGCAAATTCAAAACCTTAAGGAATACTTGTATTAGTGGAATGTCATAACACAGAGGCAACCATATGCTGATATAACTTCTTTCCAGCATGCCCCAGAAGATGTGTCAAGGTCAAAGTCAACACATTGAAGAGCAGTTGTGCATCTATCAAATAGGCAGATAAATTACTGAAGAACTAAGCATAGAAAACTTGAGTCACTCAGGTCATTTCCCTTTTCAGCTGCCCACACCAGGGCTCAGAGAATTATTTTCTAGAGGACATGAGAAATCTATTGGAAATTCCTATGATGGGTACCGGGGAAAAGAAAGAAATGGAGAGAATGAAGAAAGAAAATGCAGCTCTGTCCAAGAGTGAAAACCTCAAATAACTCAGCTGTCACCAGAAGAGGAAAAATCCTGCCTATGTGTAGCCTACCCAACTGCCAGAAAAGAAATCGAACCACTTAAAATCATCTGTTCATTTAGGCCAATCTGCAGTAAGTCATCTAATTCAAAGAGGAGGCCTATTGAGAAATCAATCCTAATCTTTTATGTGTGAAACAGAACCAGCCACTTGTATTAATCAATATAGTTATTTGATTATTTTTTTAAAAAGAGCAATTAATATCAATGAACAGAACTCTAAAAATAAGAAAGATAAATGAATTTTTAATTCGTTCAAATTACTCATGTCAGTGATATTTAAGAGGCCAATGTATCCAAGTGATAAGCACAGACTAATAGGAAAAACAACAGAGAACAAGCATTATAAGAAATTAATATATATAATGCTGAAGTAATAAAATGGTCACATATGACAAACGAGTTGGTGATACAAGTCAATATCAAAGATCTCTATCAGAACAGAACATAAAGATATAAATAGAAAAACAGAAAAGTTAATATTCATGTAGTCCAACATCAAGTCACTGAATGCAACATTTGCCTAAGGGTGTTTTTAGCAAACTCAGGGGAGGACTTAAAGTGAAAGTTCTCAAAGCTGGAAAAAAGACTGAGTTGAAAGGACCCATGCAGACCAAGCAGGATAAGTAACCAGAGTACCACATTTAGATACAGTGCTATGAAATTTTAATTCTAAACTACTAAGAAGGAAAAAAAAAAACAAAAACAATTTTTAATAAGAAAACAAAATTTCCTAAAAAAAAATTAAATTAACACCAGACTTCTATTCAACAGAGCTGAATGCTAGTTCTTTCTTGTTTTCTTTTTTTAAAAGATTTTATTTATTTACTTGACAGAAACACAACTAGAGAGGGAACGCAAGCAGGGGGAGTAAGAGAGAGAGAAGCAGGCTTCCTGCCAAGCCAGGAGCCCTATGCTGGACTTGATTCCCGGGTCATGACCTCAGCCGAAGGCAGACGCTTAACAATTGAGCCACCCAGGTGCCTCTGAATGTTAGTTCTGACAAAAAATTATATTAAATCAGAATTTTTTGTGGGGTCAATCTTTCTGTAAATTTTTAAAGCCTAAAACAAAAATATGTGTAGATGCATATGAATTTTAAAACTCAGAAAAGAATTTTAAAAACTGGAAAAAGAGTCCAAGAATTTAGTGAAGGTAGGAGAAAAAAAAAATACTGAGTATATTTTAGAATTGGTGTTGATAGCTGGATCCTGATGTTGGAAAGATTCTTCTTCAGTGAAAAATGTTTACGTAATTATATATTTCATTCTATTTTATTCATTCTCAATTTTATCACCAATATAAAAGCAAAATGCAGGCTAAAATTTATATTTGCTGGCAAATAATCAAAATACTCTTAGGTAGAAGCTATTTTATGAGCAGTGGAAGGACCTTCTGGACACAGAGTCCCAAGTCCTTGAGCGGAGAATGAGACAAGAATTGGGGCAAGGGAGGTGATAAATAGGTTACACATTAGAAGCCAGGTGGCACAACATCCTGACCTTGTCGCTTCTAAGACCTTGGGGCTGACAGACCAAGAGCCACAGGGACAGAGCATGTGCTTTCTTTTTTCACCTCTGCCCCTAGACACATTATAATATATTTGCATTGTGGTTATAGCCCTCCCACCCCAAGGAGAAAGGCTGCCTTTACAGTTCTGGTACCAGTTTATAGGGTCAAAAACCCCCTCCCAATCTGTGGGAAGAGTCTCCCAAATGACTGGAAGCAGCCTCCATCACAGCTCCTACCAGTCCAGAAAGACCTAACAAACATACAATCCCCAAACAAACTAGGGGTTGGTTCTACCTGGCAGAACCTGCCCACTTGACCACCTTGAGAGCATAACTTTGCTTTAGTAAACTGCTTTGCGCTTGCTACTTCCTTTCTGGCTGTCTATTCCAGCACAGATCCTGACATAAATCTTTTCATGGAAAATCCAAGAACAGAGACTCCATTCACACAATGCAGACCCTCACTCCAATAACAATGCTATATGTCAATTATACTTCAATAAACCTGCTTAAAAAAATTACAAATAACTACAAATATGTAAAACAAATACAGCCAACATATAAGAGACAATGGTATAGGATAAAGGAATAGTAGGTCTATTACAAAACCCTCTTAGGGGAGAATAAAAACTGATTATATTGACAGTAAGAAAATTTAGAAATAAGTGTTTTTAAAGTTATAGCAACGTCTAGCTATATAAGTAAGAAAAATTAATAGCAGTTAGTCTAGGGAGTGGATCTCTGAAGGGGGGGGCTTGATGTTTGAATATTTTTAACATGTGCCTATGTTACTTTTATAATTATATTAACAACTACTATTCTAAACTATGTGATTCTCGTTATAATGGCTTTGGCATGCTGTATTTTCCTACTCAAGGAATTAAATTTTAGTATAATTCAGAACTAAATTAGCACATATGTTCAGCACCCATGAAAGTTTTGTGCTATACTCAGATTTCCTCAATAGATGGGTATCATACCTACTTAAGTAAATATTCATTAAGAACTTAATTATTACTTTTTTTTTTTTTTTTTACCTAGGTGTATTAAAAATCCTCTGCAGTAAAAGTTAGCAAACTCTTTTTATAAAGGGCTGGACAGGAAATACTTAAGTTTTTGTGAGACTTCAGGTCTTTGTTGGAACTGCTCAACACTGCTACTATAGCTTGACAATAGCCACATATAATACCTAAAGAAAGAGCACGGTTAAATTCCAGTAAAAGACTTCATGTACAAAACAAGTGGCAAGCCCTACTTGGCCCAGAGACCTTATTTTGTCAAGTAACCCAGACTTGATGGCTTTTTTTCATACCTATTTTCTTGTTACCTGATGTGAGGAACAAAGGCAAAGTGAAAACTT
The DNA here is from genome assembly GCA_004023965.1 of Spilogale gracilis. NCBI lineage: Eukaryota > Metazoa > Chordata > Mammalia > Carnivora > Mephitidae > Spilogale > Spilogale gracilis. The sequence continues at coordinate 24,290 of PITA01018229.1, read as the reverse complement.
AGATTTCCTTACAATTTAACAGCCCCACTGACAAGTCTTTGACACAGGCAGAGTGACCCTCCTCTAAGGAAGGTCAACAACTGCCTGGATGCTGACACACTGTTACCTGCAAAAGGCAATCTAAGATGAACACTATCCTGATCTCTTCCTAAGTCTCCTTTAACATGTAAAAATTCCTTTGGAAACTTCCTTTATCTTTACCACCCAAGATATATGTTAGCAATCATCCTCAACGCAGAGGGCCCACTGATATTCATCTGACGCTTCTCATGACTAAGGTTTTATCAAACTATAATAAATGATCTTGTCTCTAACAATACCTAGCCCCTTCAGGATCCTGGAAACCATGTTTCCAAAATACCTTGGAGGCTTGTGCTATCCCTAACCCCTTCCCAACTTGAAGGTATAAAATCTGTCACTCCTTCACAATCCCCACGCAGCTCTTTTTGCCTACAGGACCGGTTCCCATGCTTTAATAAAACCACCCTTTTGCTCCAAAGATGTCTCAAGAATTCGTTCTTGACTGTTCACTCCCAAATCCCAACACTACCATGTCATTACCTACTTGCAAAATTTTGCCCCATTGTAATACATATGGTCTTGTTTTAGCAAAATTATGTAGTAGATCTATAGTGTTTACAGTTGTCTCTGCTTCATGCTGGGCACATACTGCTTTCCCAGTTTTTTCTCCTCAGTTAATTTAATAGATTTATAATTGGTTCATGATCCAGGTCATTTACACTGATTAGAAACAAGGTTTTCCATACTGACCCTGCAGAATGCAATCCACACTTTCACTCTATCTGAAAAATATACTTATGTTCAATTCTAATTTCCTGTTGCTTTTAACTAAAGAGGCTAAACACATTGTGAAGTATATTTTAAAAAGTCTGCAATACTAAGACAAAAGTGATGTGTATTACAATTCAATTGGGTCACTGACAGAATGACCTTAATTTCTATTCAAAATGTTCTGGTACACACTTATTCAGATGTAGATGAGAGATAATGGGCTTACAATGAATACTGCTGCCAGCCTGATAAAACTGACAAGACAGAGATAAGGCAGTTCCACATCCTGTCATATTCCTGTTTAGCCCTTGGGGTATTTTGTATTAGAGTATTGTTGCTGCTTTGTCTGGTAAAGCCAGGTTAAGATATGTATGGAAAGACTGGGACACATTCAGGAGACAGACAGCAATTTGAGACACACACAATGGAGCTGAAAATCTCCAAACAGAAATTTATGCTGGTGTCAGGATAAAATATGAAAAGTTATTTGAAATCCATTGATGTTTAACTTCAATGATACCACCACCGAAGGCACATTGTATAGTGGGTTCTTCCTATAATTCTCAGAACTAAAAATGGTATGTGCTTAGACTTTTATGCTGTAAAGTTATACAGTTCTGAGACAGGGAAACTGACGGACTGGATGCTTCTTTTCTAGCTTTCTTAGGAGGACCCACTACTCCACTCCACTCTACACTTGCCTTGTAATGCAAATAACCTATGTCTTCCTTGTGAGTGACAAAGAGATAATGATATACTGGAGTCTTCTACAAAAGATAAGGAGTGACTGGGCAGGGTTGTCATAAAAGTTCTCCAAGACTACGATTTCCAAACACCTTGACCCAAGATTCCTTACAAAAGGGAATGTGTTACTTAGGAAGGACACCTGAATCCTATCATTGTTCTGATCAATTCTTGGATGCTTAAGAAGACACATGCGCTGGATCAGGACTGTTAATAAAACATCCAGACCCCAAGCAAAGACGAGACTCATACTCTTTTCCTTTACTTTCTGAGTCTCCCAAACTCTGGTCCATTTCCCCCTCCCTCTCTCCCTCTTCCTTCCTGTCCCATCCTTCCCTTCCTCTCCCTCTCTCAATATATGAGATACACACACACATCCATCCATCTTCAGTAAGCCCTGCTTTCACCTCCTGCTGACTCATGTTTGATTTCCAATCCATGTGAAGTCAAGGACCTCCTGGTTAGTTCTCTGGGTCCCCGCTCTAGATCTTAGGACCCAGCCTGCCAGCATTAGTTCTACTCTCTAAATTTTAGGAAAAAGGTATTGGAAACTTAAGCCTTCTGAGAAAAGAGGTAAATTCATAGTAAGGAGAATTAGAGTGGAAAGGTCTTTTATTACACAATGCTCATTCTACTCCCCACCTAAAACGAGGCTGCAGACTGAAATGTCACTCCTTTTTATATATTGTATCCTAGCAATTTGTCTACTTCTCCCCTAGTTGTATGCTTTGCTCCAAGTTCTGGAAGTTGTTCACTATGAACATACCTCCAAAATGTGAAACATGTTTTTATGTTTTTCTTTCAAACTGCTCTTCTAGAAAGACCTCTCTCTCCATATTTGGCTAAACAGAGGGGAAGACTGCTGGATCCTAAAAGTATATTCAGTATTTTCTGTGTACTTTTGATGAAGGATAGTTGGAAGGCAGACAGGCAGGGAAAAGGTACCCCCACCCACCCTGGAGACCAATCTTACACCACCCAGGAAGGAGCCCTGCACCCTTTCCCATGTATTAGATACAGGATAAAAACAAGAACCTCATTGGATGACAGTCCAGGGAGGGTTAATCAGATTAAAATAGCTCACTAACAAGTCCATAAAAGCTCTAGACTTAGAAACTCCAATGTCAACCCTCTCTTATTCCCTCCCTCTTTGTTTGATGCTCAAAACACTTCTCTGCCCATCACTCTGCTTCGTCTACCTCTTCATTCTTTGAAGGGGCTTGACCAAGAACCCTGGACACCAAAGGAAAAAATCCTGTAATACTTTCACCCTAAGTATCCCCTTACATTAATGGCCCAACATTTCCTGTTCTTACTTCCTCTACTAAGAAGGTAAAATTCTCTTGAAGATTTTGTAGGTGCTGAAACTCAAGAATTTGGTTGACTACAACACAATCCTTTCTCATAAACAGTTAAAATGGAGAACGGGTCAATTATCAAAGTGCAAGCACACTTTTACTGTTTAATCTCCTCTGGCACAAAGACATATCTTCAATTTGGGGAGGGAAAAGTTGCCTAGAGCCCATAGCCACTGACTCTCTCTCTTTTCCCCCTCTCAAGCAAGCACTGGACTATCTCGTCCTCTAAAATCTCATATTTTCCACACACAAGTATTTATGGAACATCATTGGCTAATGGCCAAATAATTCAAATACATCAATCTGAAGTTCTTAGTGACTCAGAAATGAAATCAGGTGCTACAGCCCATTTTCTAGACACTAAACTGACAACTGATTGGAATTTGTTAACCTTCCTATCACTACCTGCTAAAGACTGATTGGAAAATTTTGGGGAAATATAATTAAAAACAAAATTATCTGCCAACCCAGATAACCTCTCCACAATAGAAGAGAAAGAGAAGAGTTTTATCACTGGTTAAAAACTAAATCAGAATGTGATGTACATCACAGGCAACCACTAAAGAGTTTACAAACACAAAAAGAAAGCTCACCCCGCTAAAGTTCGGTGTCGACCACTTCCCCAAAAAGAACAGAGGGCATTCAGGATAATGCAAATCACACCGCAAGGTTTATTTCCAGCTAGCTGGGGTCCAAGTTTGTTGCCAGCTAGCTGGGGTCCAAGTATTGGTGCAGCGGGTTTCAACAAGGACCTCGAATGCAAGGGTCTAGGGGTTTATATGCATTTCAAACAGCAAGCATGAGCCACACAGTAATTTTTTTGGTTGGATGAGATAACATCTAACTCCGCCTCCCCCTTCCTGGAATGCCCAAACATTCCAGGAACTGAAGCAAGATGCACACACAAATGGTTTCTTGACCTAACTGCCCTCATCTGGTAAACATAGGCCTCGTAAAGGCCTAAACCAGGGGGTTTTAGGTATGTAGAGGCATAAATCACCAGGGTGTTACAGAGCCTGTAATGGCGGCCTTGAGGCTAAGCAGGCCCTAATAACCCTTCTAACAAGACAAAAGCAAACCACTGCATACATGTTCACAAAATAAACAATTACTAGCCCTCAAGCAAGAGAACTTGACAGCATCCTTTATCACACCAGTTCATCTTAAATTTACCTGGCAATTGGGTTGGCCATTTTTGTTTGTAAATTGCCTTCATCCAAAGGAATAATAAACTTCTTACATCTCCATGAAGGTAGGTGGAATTTGAAGCCAGATGGCCTAAATGAATCTCTAACACGATGAGGACCTGGATAGGGGAAGCTATCTTCTTTGATAATTACATTTCTAAGAATGGATCCCAAGTTTTTGAGAAAGACATTCCCCAGTTGTAAAGCTGACCAAAACCTTTTATTTAGCTTTTCAAAAGATTTATATAACATCTCAACAGGGCAGAGAAAGAAGTCACAAGTATTCTAACATAAATGCTCTACAAAACAGAGTTAAGAAGTCTCTCACTCTTTTTCATAGGGGAATTTCCACATCCCCCCACCACCACCATAGTCACATCTGAATTTACACTTGAGGAGTCTACCTTGAGAAGGTGCCCTAACATTACACACGCCCATCTTCTTGTGTCTGCTCTAGGTCCTACTCATTGTGGCATTAAAAGACATGCCTCTGTTGTCTTCAAATTCTTCAATAAATTCATGTAGGTTAAGAATTCAGGCAGTCCTTCCAAACAGCAATTGGGTTCAATATTATGTATTACAAGTACAATGTGCCTTCTTCAAAGTTCCCTAAAACCTTGAAAAGTCAGTGTAGAGAGCAAAATGGAGTCTCTCATGTCAAGCAGGAGCCTGTGTCAAGTAATGACACAAGCAGTTAAGGCAGCTATGAGATATCACCAAGACCAACATCAGCTGACACCCCAGAACTGATTATGAGAAAAACCAGAGGAGGACTTCAGAGACCCAAAACTCATTAAATCCCTTTAAAAAGGAAAGGATTTTGGCAGCGAATTGTCAGACTCTTCAGACCTGACCCCTTTACGACCACTTAAAATAGGCAACTGCCACAGAAGGCTCTATCCAATTGATCTCTGAAGAGAACCGAAATCCTTCACTGCTTGAACATCAGAAGCAGTGAGTGCTGAGAGTTGACCAGGACCAGACGGAGGCTTTATGTCAACTGTGCCCACAGACTGACTTCGGGGTTAGTTTGTTAACTTCTGCATCCTCCCACTATCTTGTTTGTTGTGTAGTTTATCTTCTATCACACAAAAATAACAAATCAATCAATCAATAGATCAACCAATGCATATGTATTTGACTATAACATACATGAATAACAAACAAATACAGGGAAAGGATAATTGTATTTAATATTGAGGATGATGACATATTTATTTAATACTTTATAGATTAAACAGCAAAAAATAACTAAGATTGTAACTTATATGAGTAAGAAAATTTACACCTTATTAAATAAAAATTCATGAAACTGTCTCTAAGGACAGTTAACTTCCCTGTATACATAGACTAGTTCCATACAATTGACTGACTTCAAAAATAAAAAGTATGCAGGTAACCAAAACTAATAACAATACTATAAACAAAGAAAAGGAAAATAGCATTTAAAGAAATGAAATCCACCTAATGTCCAGCTCAGTAAGTAAATCCAAAAATTACTAAATTTTTTAAGACTCTATTTATTTGAGAGAGAAAGCATGTGGGTATCAGAGGGAGAAGTAGACTCCCCACTGAGCAGGAAGCCCAACAAGGGGCTTGATCACAGGACCCTGGGCATCATGACCTGAGTCAAAGCAGATGCTTAACCGACTGGGCCACTCAGTCCCTTAACTGCAAAATTTTTAAAGATAAACAAAAATGAGAACAGAATATCAAAATGCATAGTTTTTCTAAAACTGTATTCTTAGAGAAAAATGCATGTTTAATTATTTTGTTATTAAATAAGAAACTCTGAAAATGCATTAACTAAGATTCTAATTAAAAGTATAAATCCCAATGTAAATTGCAGTTTTTGAGGATAATAAGAACAAAACCTACCAAAGCTTACAGACTTTTCCCAAAAGTGTATTCAGAGAAAAATGCAGACTTTAATCATTCTCATTATTTAACAAAAATAATAACCATAACTAAACTTGAACTTAATATTTATAATTAAACAAATGTTACTGAAACAGAATTGATCAATGTTAAATGATATATACAGATATAACTTTTTTAACAAAAAATAAAGGTAGAGGCACCTGGGTGGCTCTGTCATTAAGCATCTGCCTTCGTTTCAGGTCATGATCCCGGAGTTCTGGGTTCAAGTCCTGCATTGGGTTTCCCTGCTCCACGGGAAGCCTGCTTCTCCCTCTCTCACTCCCCCTGCTTGTGTTTCCTCTCTAGCTGTGTTTCTCTCTGTCAAATAAATAAACAAAATCTTAAAAAAAAAAAAAGTAAAGGTAGCATCATTGAATTTAAGAATTCATTTTATTTAATATATGTATATTCTTTTCAACAAGCCTAACCCAAAAAGCAAAGGTAAAGCAAAAGTATACATATTTAGAAGGATTAAATATTTTAACTATATATTAAACAATTTAAAATGTAAAAAAAATGCAATATATTACCTTGAAAATTAAAAACAAAAAAATTATAATTATATACATATACACACTCATACTTTTCCCAAAAATGTTAAAAAAGAGATGGTAAAATAAATATAGAAAAAAATGAAGACATTTAAAGACAAGCATCTTTCCATATACTAACTCTGGCACTGGTAACTCCAAGAGGCAAGGTTTCCAACTGAGTCACCAGTCCACAGAGTTTCCTAAGAATATAAGGTAAAAACAAAACAGATCATAATCCTCCCAGAGACTGAATATAACTGTATTGATAACCTACTACTGCATAATTGCAATGATAGGAAGTCCACTGATAAAGTGGAAAAGACCCAGAAATGAAGAGTCTGCTAGTCTTCTAGACTAGAGCCACCTAGATTTTGATCAGTAAATCACTCCACTGACAGAAAAATAACTGTGTTTCTGATCATATGTAGAAAATGATATGGGACAGTCATTGTTATAAGCCTTTCTGCTTTTATAAACAGTAAATTTTATGTGTTCTACCTTCAACCATACATTTTACTGGTAACTTGGAGGTTATTGTACTTATCTGTTAGTTTCTAAAAGTGATGTGTTAGAACATGTTTCTGGTTGTGGAGTTCAACTACACATTAATGCCTAGTATGAAAGAGGCTAAGATGAAAAGACAGAGAGATGGATAGATAGATAGGAAGACAGATATCCAAGAGATATCTCTGAGATCAAGGAACAGGTGTAGAGGGCGTAAAAGCTAAGCAGTTGGAAGTTGTTGTACAATAGAATAATAAAATTTCATATTTTTATTCTTTAAAATTTTATATGATAACATAATCCACAGTGTGACTAAATGAAGCAGAGTGGAGGTAAGTACAGGATATGAAGGAATCCAGAAATTGTGATGGTACAGAGTTCCAGGATCTGTTCAGAAGAAATAATTAAAGATATTGGAAATAAAAAGCAAATTTATTAAAAACTTTTTAAAAGTAGATACTCAGATGTAGGCAAAGACAAAGATTCAATTTGTAAGTTATAATCATTTGCCCAGTTCAAAGCAGAAACAACTGGAGAAATAGTAAAATATAAAATAAAACTGGAGAAATAAAGAATGAATGCTAAATTCTAATATTTCATTAATAAAAGATTCAGAAAGAAAAAAGATAGTAAGGAAATATTTGCAGAACTGACAGTAAAGGATTCTTAGAACTAAAGTATGCTGTTTTCATAAAGTTTATTTAAAAGGGACAAACTTGTATAAGAAATATATAACAAAATATGTTTTTATCAGCTTCGATTATCTCAGTCAGAAAATGCTGAGTAAAAACTTAAGTTGCAATAGAACATGTACACTAAATTTACATAAGTTTTAAAAATGTGTATGCTACAACATTAAGTAGTACTCACATACACACATATATATATATGTAAATAAAGATAGAGATGGAGGATTGGCAGGTTAAGCATTTAATCTGAGACAGTGTTTTTATGGTGAGAAGAAAAGATACAGAAATGGAAGATTAAAGAAAAAAAATGGGATTTCAACTAAAGAGGAGGATAAGGTAAATTGATCTAAATCTGTGTGCCTAAGTTTCAGCATGATACAAATACTTAAATGAACTAAATATATGCAATATGAGCCAAAAAAAAATCTATTTTGGTAGAAAAAAATATGTATATATATCTATCATCTAATAACGGTCCTGGGTTTTGTTTTCTGCCTCTATCAATCTAGTAAATAACTGTGAATATTGACACTGATAAAGAATATATAATTTTTATATATTTATATACACACATATGCTTATGTATACCTTTATATACATATATACATAGTAATTTTCAGGCATACCTGTGATTCAAATGCCATCCAAAAGGAAAGGGAAAAAAATGAATCTAGAAGGAAAATTAAGACATACAAATAGTAAAAATAAATTTTATACATACATAAAACTTTTTGCAATATCTCAGTGCATGTCAGACAGAAATATAACCAAATTGAGGCACTCGATTTGGTTTCTCCCGATGTCCACAGAATATGACAGCTGCTTTGCTCAAGGCTGAGTTGGTAATGGTGCATAAGACTACTGCCCTTAGACATCAAAATATAGGAGAATAGAACTGTTTAGATTAATGCAATGCAATAATATGACTAAAATGAATGACTAGAACAGTTTCAAGTCAGAAACTTTCCTGAGGGAATGGATTATGTACTACAGTGCATAAGATTTGATTAGATACTTATGATAATGTGTTTTATTAATAACATTCAGACAGGTGCTGAGCAGAAGTAATTAAAAAATAAAACAACTTTGAAGATCCATCTACATTAAGGGTTAACTAATATTAATATTATCGAGATAAAGATATCACATAATTATCCTGTGTGCAAATGATTGATAAATAAATGAATGAATATTGGTCCCATTTCCATAAGCTTCCCTGCTCCTTTTCTCTCTCCTGTTTCTTTGCTTGTGGCCAGGGACATCCATAGTCACTTCATCTCTTCTCCTGGCCTCGTAAGATAACTGTTACCCTCAACTCTACATCTTAGTGTAGATATCAATATGTTTACCAAGATCCATTCTTCTGATTCAAAAATTGTGATATTCTTCCTATCAAGGGTCCTATCACAGGATTCTTAGATCATGACCTGAGCTGAAGTCAGATGCTTAACCAATGAGTCACCCAGATACCCCCAATTCATCTTTATATCCCTTAGCACACTTAGCATAGTGTTCAGCATATAAAAAATTTTCAGTAAATGTTTCTTTACTAAATTTGGTAATACTTAAACATTCCCCAAAATTTATTATTTCAAATGCCTAAAGTGGAAAAAGCTATACTACTAACATTCAGTTCAATAAAACTGTAGACTGGGGAAAGATATGCTACAGTTATAACAGAGACTCAGATTAGATAACGCACATGGAACAATACTGAGCCATTTCAGTTACCTAGTACTATGGACCGACTGTTTTTGTCCCCCGACCCCCACCCCTGATTTATATGCTGAAACCCTACCTCTCAATTTAATATCAGGGTATCAAGAGGTAAGGTCTTTTAGAGGTAATTAAGACCAGATAAAGTCATGAGAATGGGATTAGTAACCATGTAAGAGTCGTGAGAGAGCTTGCTTCCCCTCTGTACTCTCAGTCATGTGAGAATAAAATAAGAAGTTGGCAGTGCAACCCAGAAGAGAGTTCTCACCAGAACATGACTACGTCGATATACTGATCTTGGACCTCCAATATTTGTAACTATGAGAAATAATTTCTGTGGTTTATTAAGGCAACCATTCCATGGCATTTTTGTTACAGCAGCCTAAGATTTCTAGGGCACCTAGAAATGGCCAAATTATCCTCACTAGTTTCAAAGAAGGCAGAAAGGTTTTTGAAATAGTTCATCCTTATTTCCATTAAAAATAATAAAATTTAAGATTTTGATGTTTAGTTAGGCTTCAGTTACCTGGAATATGTTCCTGTCCATGCTGACTTTTTCTTTGATTAGGCTAAAAAATTTGCCTCCTAATTCCTTAAAATTTTTACTCAAAAAATGCAGAGATAAAAATGCATTACAGTCTAATATATTTTAAAGCAACAAAATGAATTTTTTTTAAATCTGACATAATTTTGTAGGAATATTACAGACTTTTGTACAATTTCAACACTTTATTCCTAAAGCATTAAGCCTAAAAGAAATAAATATAATAAATAAAGTATTAAGCCTATGTATATGGGTAAGTAAGTATAATTAGAATTAAATACTGCTTGGGTTTTTTTCACTATTTGGAGGGTGTCATGGTTACAGTTTACCATATTCCTATGAATTATTATGGATGAATGCTTTGTGAACTCTATGAATTCTATAACTCTTGGAGACATTTTTACCTTTAGAAGCTGGGAAAAAAGTTTCCTAAAATGAGTCCACTGAAGTGCAAAGTTTACTTGTCACCAAGTATCAGAAATAAACCTAAATGGACTAAGGAGATGTTCTGGAAATGAAATAAACCATTTTTCCTAATCTGCTAAATGTCAGACCAGCATAGATTATAAAGCAATACTTCTAAAAAGTTGCAACCCTGTTTAAAAATGTTTTAAGGGTATTTGCAAAACCACCAAGTGTTATCTTTCTTGATTATAGATGCGCTTACCTGATGGACAAACCAAATCAGAATTACAAAAATCTTAAACTCAAAGTCAACTTTGAAATTTAAGTTTTCATGTAGTCAATATGAAGGCATTACACATACACTGACATGGAAAATTTATCAAAAATATATTGTTTTGTTTTTTAAGGATTTTTTAAAAGATTTTATTTATTTATTTGAGAGAAAGAGAGTGAGATAGAGCTTGAATGGGGAGAAGGACAGAGAAAGAAGCAGACTTGCTACGGAGCTGGGAGCCTGATACAAGACTCGATTCTGGGAGTCCAGGATCATGACCTGAGCTGAAGGCAGGGGCTTAACCAACTAAGTCACCCAGGTGTCCAAGAATATATTGCTTTTATACTGGGGTGGGGGGAGAATAAGACTAATATATTGTTCATATGACCAAAAATGCAGTGCACTTAGGGAAACATGGGAATAAAGGCTTTTGCTTAAAATTACTGTCAGCATCAAGACTCAGGCTGACAAGAAGCCTCTCAATGTCGTGATTGAACTAAATGATTCGTAATTACATCATGTACTCTCTGGTCCACTTCTAGTAGCACAAGGCTTGACTTTAGTATTTAAGGTACAAATAAATGCATTAACAAATAATTTAATTATTACACTTAATCATAAACTTTTAAAGTGTGTATAAATTTAATGAAAATTAAAAGTTAAATAATGCTACCTAAAGATTAGTTTTTTAGGACAGTGTTTTTAAAATATATCATATATATGAGAAATGCACAGGCCACAAAAGTATAGTTCAACACATTTTCAGAACATGCCCATACCTGTGTAACTGTGACCAGACTTCTCAGCACAGAGGCTATACATCCTGCCCAGTTTCCTTCCTTCCATCACCAAGAGTAATCTCTATCCCAACTTCTAACATAATCAACTGATGTTCCTATTCTTATAATTCATGTAATTGAATCATAGAGTAATTCGTGTTCTTGCATATGATCTCTCTAGTTCAGTATCTATGAGATTCATCTTCTTGAATATAGCAATAATTCATGAATTCCTATCCCTCATTTACATTCCATTATATGAATGTGCCATAATTTACTAGTCCATTCCAACATTGATAAACATTTGGATTGTTTCCAAATTGGGATAAATGCAAATAGTGCTGCTGTAAATATTCTCTGTATCTTTTTTTTTTTTTTAAGATTTTATTTATTTATTTGACCGAGAGAGATCACAAGTAGCCAGAGAGGCAGGCAGAGAGAGCAGAGGAAACAGGCTCCTCGCTGAGCAGAGAGCCCAACGCTGGCTGGATCCCAGGACCCTGAGATCATGACCTGAGCCAAAGGCAGAGGCTTTAACCCACTGAGCCACCTAGGCACCTTGTATCGTTTGATGCATATAGAAGAATAACTTCCTAGAAGTGGTATGCCTGAATAATAAGGTTTGCAACATGACAGCTTTTGTAGACCCAATCATGCTTTTCTCCAAAATGGTTCTATCAGATTAAATTCTGACAATGATGTAAGAGATTTTTGATTATTCTATGTAATATCCAAGATTGGGAGTGATAATTTTCTTGTTGTTTTTTAATTTTAGCTATTCCAGCAGATGTGTAGTAGTATAACATTGTGGGTTTAATTTGCATATTACTAATAATCAGGTTAAAGTTTATTCAAGTTTATTGGCTACTTAGATATTCTCTTTTGTTATACTCCCAAAGTCTACTACCCTACTTTTAAATGGAGATATCTAAGTTTGCTATTATTTTGCAGAAATTCTTAAAATATTGTGATAAGATTTCCTAAAATATGAAAATACCTTCTTCTAATTTGTACATTGTACTTTCGCATCTTATGATACTTTTGACAAATATAAATTATTAATTTAAAATAGCCAAATTTGGGATGCCTGGTGGCTTAGTCTGTTAAGCATCTGCCTTCAGTTCAGGTAATGATACAGGGGTCCTGGGATCAAGCCCTATATCCCACTCCGTGCTGAGCAGGGAGTCTGCTTCTCCTTCTCCCTATGCCACTACCTCCTGCTTATGCTCTATCAAGTAAGTAAATAAAATTTTTAAAATAAAACGAAATTGCCAAATTTACCAAAGTTTTATGATTAATGCCTTTTTGTTTCCTCTTTTCAAAAAATCTTTGTTTAATTTAGGGTCCTGAAGAAATTTCTGTATGTTATCTCCCATAAATTTTATTGTTTTGATTTTCACATTTGAACATTCAATCTACTTGGAATTAATTTTTGTGTATGATGTAAGGTAGGAGGTAAAGATTTGCTTGTTTTCTTTTTCAAAGTAACTATCCAACTGACACAACACTACACAACACTGTTTCTTCAAAGCATACTTTAAACTAAACAGCAGTTGTGTGTGGGGGGGTGTCTTTCCTATTGCTAAATATTCTTCTATTTTATATTGGTCTATCCTGGAACCAAAAATATACATTATTAATCAACTTTATAAATAGCTTTTATGACTGGTGGTATAGGTCTTCTAGTTCTTATTCTTATTAAATAACAATGGCATTATTCTAAGATAGCCCTGGAGTTTCCCAGCCCCTGGTGAACACATCCTGCAGGGTCCCCTCCCCTTGACATGAGCAGGACCTGGAACCACAATGGAATAATGGCTCCCTTGATTTGCTTATGTTGTGTGGTCAGCAATGGAATTATCACTCCTGTGATTATACTGCATTACGTGAGATTATCAGGTAGCAAATTGAACAGTCTCCTGCTACCTTTGAAGACAAAAGCTGCTATGTTATGTGAGGGCCATGTGGCTAGGACATGAGGGTAACCTCTGGAAGCTGAATATCACCCTTGACTAACAGCCAGCAAGAAAATTAGGGCCTCAGCCTCAAAACTGCTGGGAAATGAATTCTGCCAGTTACCTGAATTGAGCTTGAAAATGGGATTCTTTCAGTTCTTAGATGAGCAGGCAGCCTGGCTGACACCTGACTGCAGCCTGGTGAGACCCTAAGCAGAGAACCCAGATGAATGGTGTTTGTTTTACTGATCTACTGAAACTGTGAGCTAACAAACAGATTTTATTTTAAGCTGCCAAATTTGTGGTAACTGTTATAAAAATAGAAAGCTGATACAAATAATTTTACTTTCTTATCCCTTTTCATTTCTACATAGATCCTAAAATCATCTTGTCAATTTCCAATTTTAAAAACCTGCTGAAAGTTTGAATGGAAAAGTACTAATTCTGTAAATAAAACTGGGGAGACTTTAGTTTATCTTCATTCCACTCAATAGTTTTTTTTTTTTTTTCCCCCCAGCTTAGAGGACATACACAATTTGTATTACTTATGCCTACTTATATCATTTCCATTCGGTGCTATGAGTTAAATATTTTAATTTTATTTTCCAGTTATTTGTTGAGAGCATAGAAAAATACTCATTTCTTTTCATTTTAAAACGTTGATTAAATTAACTATTGATTTTTTTTTTAATACAATCTATAGGTTCTTTGGGATTTTCTATATATAATGACATATTCATTAGTTTTATTTACTCCTTTCTGATGTCTATCTTTTGTCTCCTAGCTTATTGCAATGGCTTATAATTCATATATAGTATTAAATATACTTAGTCTTAGCAGACCCATTTAAATTTTCCCAGTCTTAAGAGAGAATTTTTCAATATAGAACCATTAAGAAAAATGGCTGCTCTAAGTGTTTTAAATAAATCAAATTGAGACAGTTCTATTCCATTCAGAATTTTCTACATTTGAAACAGTTTTAAATGTAGGCTGAATCTGGGGCGCCTGGGTGGCTCAGTCCCTAAGCATCTGCCTTTAGCTCTGGTCATGATCCCAGAGTCCTGGGATCGAGTCCCACATCGGGCTCCCTGCTCGGGGGGGGGGGGGGAAGAGGGGGAGGAGGCTGCTTCTCCTTCTCTCACTCCCCTTGCTTGTGTTCCCTCTCTAGCTGTGTTTCTCTCTTTCAAATAAATAAATAAATCTTTTTTAAAGATAAATAAATAAATAAATAAATGTAGGCTGAATCTATCAGATGCTTCTCCTGCATCTGTAGACATGACCATTTGAGTTTTCTCCTTTATGCTTTTAATGAGGTAAGATGCAATGATTATTTTGAATACTAAACCAACCTTGCACTACTGCAATAGGTTCCACTTGGTCATAAAATATTATCCTCTTGATATATTACTGGGGCTATTTGAAATATTTCATTTAGGTTATATGCATATGCACATGCATGTTCAGATACAAAAAGAAACTAACTTTTAATTTTCCTTTCTGTAATATTCTTGTTATGATTTGATATAAAAATTATACTGACCTCTAACAAGTACTAGTATTGCCTTTTTTTAGTCTCAAGAAAAATGCTTGTAAAAACAGTATTTTGTTTTTGACTTTACTATTTAAAAAAAATCCCTAATAAAATTATATGAATTATACTTTTCTGAGGAAAGTATATTTTGGGAGTTTCAATTTCTTAGGTAGATAAAAAATTTTTAATTTCAGGGGTGCCTGGGTGGCTCAGTTGTTAAGTGTCTGCCTTTGGCTCAGGTCATGATCCTGGAGTTGCAGGATCGAGTCCTGCATTAGTATTCCTGCTCGGCGGGAAGCCTGCTTCTCCCTCTCTCACTCCTCCTATTTGTGTTTCTCTCTGTCAAATAAATAAATAAAATATTTTAAAAAATTTCAATTTCAACTTGTGTCACTTTGGGGGGAGATATAAATATATATATATGGTCATAAAAATGCATAATATGATATTTCCTTTAATATAGGTTATTATCCTTATTATTTTTTTAATATCTGTATGGTCTTTTAAGTCATTGCTTTTTTAGCTATTATAATAATAGATAATAGATAAAAAAGCAATGACTTAACATACTTTTAAATTTCTTAACATAAAAATAAACTTATTTTATTAGTGTCACCTGTCTTATCAAAATGTCAATTTATCAAACATTTCAATAAACCAACTTTCACCTTTGTTGATTTTATTTATGCATGTTAGTCTTCTGTTTCATTGATTTTTGTCCCTATTTTATAATTTATTTTCTTCTACTTTCTTTAGGATTAATTTGTTGTCATTTGTCTAGCTTCTTAAGAGAGATGTTTATATCACTAAACTCAGAATTTTAAAATTTTGAATATATGCCTTTAGGGCTATAACTTTTCCTCTGAAATACAAAAGAAATAATATAGGCAAAATTAATATTAAGAAAGGTTCAGGGAATGTGGAGTTTTCTATTTTTATTTGAGGGCTGTGTATGTCAAGGGCAAAAGTAAGAATCACTTCCACAAGTTCTGGCTGAAATCACAGAGTAAGACTTGAATATTTGACTAATAAATTGTACTTAATTCTGGTGTGATCTAATTGGCCCTAGAAAAAATATCATCAGCTATTTTAATAATGTTACTTTTAGCAGTATCCAAAATACACTGGGGCACAGGGGCAATGAACTGTAATTTCCCATGCACAAAGTACTGTTGGTTTGTATTATTACACAAGCCTCTGA
The DNA here is from genome assembly GCA_004023965.1 of Spilogale gracilis. Lineage (NCBI taxonomy): Eukaryota > Metazoa > Chordata > Mammalia > Carnivora > Mephitidae > Spilogale > Spilogale gracilis. The sequence goes on along the minus strand of PITA01018229.1, from coordinate 8,158 downwards.
TAGGCATAAAAACATTAAAGAGGTCATAGTTGAGAAAGGTAATAAAATTTAAACTGTAAAGCAATTAATTAGGTTTAAAAACAAAGTAAAAGGCAGAGTCAACAACATCTTTAAACTTTTAACTGGAGTAAGTACAGGTGATGGAATGGGGTAGTGATGTCATCAGAGGAAAGAGGGACTTCTAAAAGAATAGATGTCTTGAATGAAGTTAAAAATGATGGAAGTAAGGAGATAAAAGGATTAAGGATTAAAAATGCTTCTTCTGGGGGCACCTGGGTGGCTCAGTCATTAAGGGACTGCCTTTGGCTCAGGTCATGATCCCAAAGTCCATGACCCCACTTTTGGCTCCCTGCTCAACAGGAAGCCTGCTTCTCCCTCTCTAACTCCCCCTGCTTGTGTTCCCTCTCTAGCTGTGTTTCTCTCTGTCAAATAAATAAAATCTTTAAAAAGAAAAAAAAATGTGCTTCTTCTCTCCACTCAATTTGGTTTGGGATAGATTTCCTAAATGTTGAGTAAGTAGCAGGGATAATTGTAATTAGCAATTGCTCTGAAATGAGCCAGATACAAATGATAAGAAATTGGGTGCTACAAAGATGTTAGATTGCAATGCAAGTACAAAAACAGTTATTAATTCTATAGCTAGAGAGATGAAGATAAGAGATGATAGAGAGATGAAGCAAAGATTTTGATTGGAAATGTTTATCAAGGAATCAAGAAAGCTGAAGACGAAGTTAGCACCAAGCAAAGAAGATTCACTAAAAACAGTGTAATAAATGGTGGATTTCCTCTAGGTCTTTTTAAAAACTAATCTCTCAATTTGAAGAAAGCCAAATCTCTTCTTTTATTATCTTTTTTTTTTTTTCTTTATTTGACAGAGAGAAACACAGCTAGAGAGGGAACACAAGCAGGGGGAGTGAGAGAGGGAGAAGCGGGCTTCCTGCTGAGCAGGAAACCCGATGTGGGACTCGATTCCGGGTCTTCGGGATCATTACCTGAGCCGAAGGCAGTTGCTTAACCAACTGAGCCACTCAGGTGCCACCTCATTATCTTTTTTTAGAATTATGAATTATCTAAAGTTTCAAGGGTTATGGATTACTAATTTCGAAGCTACTTTGGATGTATGCTAGGAATGGCTAAACAAGTAAATACGTTAGAGAAAAAGAAAGCCAAGTGTCTGTCAGAGAAAACAGTTAAAAATAGGATAGGTGGAAGGCTGAAATACACAGTGGAGTTAGGATGAAACTAGGCTTACCAGTATGAATTTCTTTGTTCTTTTTAAAGTTATGTGCACTCAGATAGAGAAATATAGCTATCTATGTGCTCATGAATTAAAATATATATATATTATATATATATATTTCCTAGTTCTGTCTGAGAGGACCTAGAAGCTAAGACATCTTATAGCCATATATACTTATATAATGTATAATTATACTTATATAATGTATATACTTAACCATAAAAATTACCATTTATATATAAATCATATATATTTATATAATCATTTTAAGTATCTAGAAATATATTTCCAGTATTAGGCAAATATAGCTTCAATTCTTTCTTTTTTAAAATGCTTATTGTCTCCTACATACATAGTTATTCATTCTATCTACCTACCTATCTATATATCTATATAGGTATATGATACACATACACTATATATATATATATATATATATATATATGTATATATATATATATAATAGGTATGGGTTATATTCCTATTTTGTCACCATACATAATAAAGTTTTCTCCTGTCTCATATTCATGTGAGGGAGACAGACATTAAGTAATAGAAATAAAATATATTTTCAGTTCATGATAATTACTGAGAATAAAATGGAAATGCATTATTAGAGAGTAACCTGACTGGACTGATAGGGAGAAAGACTGGTCTCTTAAATAAAATGATTAGGAATGGTAAACCTCTCCTTCTTGCATACCTAGAGAGGGAATGTAGGTTATTCTCTAGCTTGAGAAATGGATTTAAGCCCTCTGTGAACAAAGGCCTTGAAAAGGTTTTGAAATATGGGACTGATTAAGAAATCACTGTACTTACAGAGAGGAGAAATAAAAACCAAGATGACAGAAACAGAAACAAATATAGGAAAATATTATGAAAAATTACGTGCCACAAATTACACAATCTGGAAGAAGTGGATAAATTTTTAAGAACATATAAACTACCAAAACTGAAATAGGAAGAAACAGAAAACTTGAACAGACTGATTACCAGCAAAAAAGTTGAATCAATAATCAAAAAAACTCCCAACAAACAAAAGTCCAGGACCAGATGGCTTCACAGGTAAATTCTACCAAACATTTAAGAAGAGTAAATATCTATTCTTCTCAAACTATTCCAAAAAATAGAAAAGGAAGGAAAACTTCCAAATTTATTCTATGAGGCCAGCATTATCCTAATAACAACAACAACAAAAAAAAAGATGCCACTAAAAAAATGAACTATAGGTCAATATCCCTGATGAACATGGATACAAAAATTCTCAAGAAAATACTAGCAAACTGAATCCAAAATGCTGAATCCAACTAGCATTAAAAAAAATCATTCAACACCATCAAGTGGAATTTATTCCTGTGTTGCAAGAATGGTTATTATTCACAAATAAATGTGATACCACATTAACAAAAGAAAGGATAAGAACCATATGATCCTCTCAATAGATGCAAAAAAAGCATTTGACTAAGTACAATAACCATTGATGATAAAAATCTCCAACAAAGAAGGTTTAGAGGGAACATACGTCACCATATATGAAAAACTTACATCTAATAAAATCTTCAATGGGGAAAAACTGTGGGGTTTTCCTCTATAATCAGGAACGAGACAGGGATGTTACTCTCGCCACTTTTACTCAAAATAGTACTGGAAGACTTAGTCACCCCAATCAGACAACAAAAAGAAATTAAAGGCATCCAACGGGGCAAGGAAGAAGTCAAGCTTCCACTATAATACTATATACAGAAAACCTGAAAGACTCCACCAAAAAAATGGCTAGAACTGACACATGAATTCAGTAAAGTCACAGGATACAAATTCAACATACAGAAATCTATTGCATTTCTATACAGCAATAATGAAGCAGCAGAAAGAGAAATTAAGGAGTCAATCCCATTTATTGCACCAATTGCATCAAAAATTGCACCAAAAATAATATGTCTAGGAATAAAACCAACCAAAGAGGTGAAAGGCTGTACTTTGAAAATCATAAAACGCTGATGAAAGAAATTGAGGATGACACAAAGAAATGGAAAGAAAATCCGTGCTCATGGATGGGTGTGTGTGTATACATATATTTATATAAAATAAAGAACTTATAAAACTCAACATCCCAAAAATGAATAATCCAATTAAAAAATGAGCACAGGACATGAATAGATTTTTTTTCTAAAGAACACATACAGATGACTAACAGATACATGAAAAGATGCTCAACACTACTTATCATCAGGGAAATTCAATTCAAAACTACAATGAAGTAACACCTATCAGAATGGCTAAAATCAACAAAAGAAACAGCAGGTGTTGGTGAGGATGTGGAGAAAGGGAAACCCTCTTGCACTGCTGGTGGGACTGCAAACTGGTGCAGCCACTGTGGAAAACAGTATGGAGGTTCCTCAATAAAGTTAAAATAGAGCTACCCTACAACCCAGCAATCGCAGTATTGGGTATTTACCCTAAAGATACAAATATAGTGATCTGAAAGGGCACATGCACCTGAATGTACCCAAGGAATACAAAAATACTAATTCAAAGGGACACACATGTACCCTGATGTTTAGAGCAACATTATTTACAATAGCCAAATTATGAAGACAGACCAAGTGTCCATCAACACATGAATAAAGAAGAGATGATACATATACACAATGGAATATTACTCAGACATAAAGAATGAAATCTTGCCATCTGCAACAACATGGATGAAGTTAGAGTGTATGATACTGAGAAAAATAAGTCAGAGGAGACAAACACAATTTGATTTCACTCATATGTGGAATTTAAAAAGTAAAGTAAATGAGCAAAGGGGAAAAACAGAGAGAGGCCAACCAAGAAACAAACTCTTAACTAGAGAATAAACTGATGGTTACTAAAGAAGAGGTAGGTGGGGGATCAGTGAAATAGGTGATAGGGATTAAGGAGAACACTTGTGACAAGTATCAGTTGTATAGAAGTGTTGAATCACTATACTGCATACCTGAAACTAATATGACACTGTATATCAATTAACTGTAACTTAAATAAAACTAAAAAAAAAGGAAAAGAACTACTGTGTCTGGATCTCAGGGGGTGGGGTAAATGGTGGATTATGAAATTTAGAAGTAGGGATAAATAATTTTGTGAACATCCAAAATCTGGACTTAACTTGAAAATTTCTATCCAAAGATGCTCAAAATAATCAGATATGAAACATCTGCAATTTACTACATGAAGCAGAGGGTGAAAATTTTACTCCCATCTTCCTAAAGCTAGAATCATCTTTTCTTACATGTAGGAATATTTGACTTTGGGAAATTAAATTTCAAGTATCAAAACTGAGAAGTATATAAATTTTTTTTTCAATTTGGATTACTTCCCAAACTGAGCCTGGAGCTGTTTTTTTTTTTTTTTCCACAGAATCTTTTTTTAAAAACAACTACATTTAGAAAGGTGGAAATACATAAAGAATACAAATAACCTCTTGCTGTAGAAAATGGATACTACTGCCAACGTAATTTATTGACGTTTTAGACACTGGTTTTCCTTTAAGAGAAGAGGAATTCATTAACTGAATATTTCAAAAAGTCTTTTAATTGTACCTTGCTTTTATGACAGCTACCAGTTTGACCTTAACTCTCTAAAGGAGCAGCCAGGTCATGGCTTCTTAGTAACACCTCCATTGAACATGGTTCTCTAAGAATAGCAGATATTAGTTAACAAATGAATATATTCAGTAACTTTGTTGCCATTTGTACCTTTCTTCATAAGCTGATTTTAGAAAGGCTATGATAAATGGTTATCTGTTTCTTTTCTATTTTTTTTAAAGATTTTATTTATTTGACAGAAATGCAGCCAGAGAGAGAACACAAGCAAGGGGAGTGAGAGAGGGAGAAGCAGGCTTCCTGCCGAGCAGGGAGCCCAATGTGCGGCTCGATCCCAGATCTCCGGGATCATGACCTCAGCCGAAGGCAGTCGCTTAACCAACTGAGCCACCCAGGTGCCCCTGGTTATCTGTTTCTATTCCTCATTAGGTTATCTTTGAATTTACTATCTTGTGGTCTCAAGGATGATTGCAGAAATACGACCATAAAACGGTAGCTTCTCATTACACCTAGAAGCAGTAGGAGTACAGTATTTATAATCTCATTATCTCAATGGACAGTTGTAGCTGTGCATATGCTCTCATTATCTCTATTGGGGATTGTAATGATATATATAGTCTCATTTTCTGTGCTGTGGAATTGGAGAGTTACATTTAAAATAGAGTGTTCTGCACTGTAAGTAATATGAGGTGGGTGGATAACTTGTTGAAAGTGCATCTACCTTTTTTCTTTTTATTACAGTTTACATTTTTTACTTACATTTGATATTTATTCCTCAAATTTTTACAATTAGAAAATTCTGGGGGCACCTGGGTGGCTCAGTCGTTGGGCCTCTGGCTCAGGTCACCATCCTGGAGCCCCGGGATTGAGCCCCTCATCATGCTCCATGCTCAGCGGGAAGCCTGCTTCTCTCTCTCTCACTCCCCCTGTGTGTGTTTCCTCTCTCGCCATGTTTCTCTGTCAAATGAATAAATAAAATATTTTTTAAAAAATAAGAGAAAAGAAAATTCTGGTAATAATAAAGAAGAATTAAATGAAAAAATACTACAGAAAATACAAGCAAAGGTAAAAACATCAATATTATAGATGATCCCTTCTCCTCTCAATCCCTCAACCCACAAGATTGTCATTTAAGTAAAACACAAATGAGAAAAAACATGGTAACAAGTTCATATGACAAAGAAGTAATATTGTAGTTTTGAACTTTCCTGTTCTCATTTCAATCCCATAGCTATCAACTTTCTTCCATAAGGCATTATGGAAAATACCCTTTGCTTAAAATAATTCAAAATACAAGTTTGGTTTTAAGCAGTCTCATAAACATGATGTTACACAAATAGCAGTTTCAGGGTGGTAACTAAAGCTCAAAGAACAAAATAAAACCACAGTTTACATAGCTTATAAATTATGTGGCCAATTAAACTCCTCCAAAATAAAGCCAAAGACAAGGATAAAATTTTAGCCCTCAAAGGCTAAAAGGAATATATATTTCCAGGTAGCCTGCTAATGTGTTTTACAACAAATCTCCTAAACTCAATTTTTCCCACTCTTCACTGAGAAAGTTAATAAATATTTAAATATTTAAATAAAGAAGTACATAGATAAATGTAGACAATTCCAGTATTACTCGTAGGTCCCAAATAACTAGTGTGGAAATAAGTAAATCACCTCTCTTTTAAGTATTTTTATTAAATTCTGGAACCTGCTCATATTAATAGGACATCGAATTTCTCTCTCTTGGAATCCCCCACCTCATTTTTGTCCTTATATAAATACAAAGGAACTAATTATCCTTCCAAATTCATGGCAAAGACAGAACTAGAGAATAAGACATTTTTCACTGCTATTGTCTCACCAAGTTTTAATGTGGAAAATGTCTTTTGAACAATTTAGCTCATCCTTCCCCAACTTGTTTGTGCAGGTTGTAGAGCTCCTGTTTGGCATTCAACCCACAATGGCTATGTAACTGGTGCCATAAATTAGATCTTTAGTTTACTTTCAAATAGAACTCAGAGATAAGTAGTACCACACTCAACCCTCCTCCATCTACTTTCAACCACTGTTAATACTTACACATATCTCATTGGGCATAAAGGTGGGGCCAGATTCACTTCATTTAGGCCCAAGAAAGTTTCTGTTTTGAGCCTCTTCATTCCTGATCACCCCATCCTTCAGAGAGTTTCTAATAATACTGAACTCCATTAAGGGGTTCCTACTCTCTGACTCTCTCCTGAAAGTGGGCACTGAGACAAATATTTTTAACCCTTTTTCAGAAAACAAGGCAGTGTTAAGAGTGGAAACATCTTGGGGCACCTGGGTGGATCATCTGATGGGCATCTGCCTGTGGGCTCAGGTCACAGTCCCTGGGTCCCGGGGTTAGTGGGAGGACTGCTTCTCCCTCTCCCACTCTACCTGCTTGTGTTCCCTCTCTTGCTGTGTGTCTGTCAAACAAATAAATAAAACCTTTAAAAAAATGGTAACATTTTTATTATTACAAAATATTTTCTCAAACCCTTCTCCTATTCCAGTGACTGCTTTCAGATAGTAATACAGTGTTTTCATATTAACTACTGCATAATATATAATATCCCAAAACATGAAGATAACAGAGGGGTTTGTCTTGTTTTTAAATCCTTTCATCATGCTGCAATATAAGGAGTTTTCTTTATTTAACAAATTTTCTTTGTATCGCTTTGAGAAACAGTGTTTCAATATACATTTTGGACATACCTATAGGTTTGAAAGTTTCTCTGGGGGGGGGGGGTCAAGATGGCGGAAGGCCAGATGACCACATTTCAGGGAGCTCCCTGAAGAGAGCTGAATTCCAGCAAAAAAAAAAACCTACAAGACCACCGGGAACACCCATGATATCAGCCTGAAATGTGATATTTCCCACTGCTGGACCACCACGAGAGACAAGGAACATCGGCAAAAAGGTAGAAAGAATTAAGAGGGTCTGGAGGGTTGCCCCCAGAGACAGGGGAGTGGGGGAGGAACCCCGAAGAGCTGAACCATTGAAAACAAATACCCCCAAACGAAAGTGCTCTGTGAGTGAGGAATAACAGCAGATTACAGCCTGAATCGGGGCTAGACAGAAGCGGGAACACAGCGGAGCCCGGGGCAAGGCAAGGAGGCTTCTAAGCCAAGAAGAGAAAGTCAAGTATCGCATGGTCTCACTTACTTGCGGTGCATGAGGGGCAAACTGGAGGACAGTGGCAGAAGGAAAGCAAATGGGAACTAGGGTAATCTAGGGAGGGAAACGAAACAACAGAGATTTTGAACACAGAAACAAACTTGGAGGGAGGGGGGTGGAGGGATGGGAGAGCCTGGTGGTGGG
>PITA01018228.1:0-40999 GCA_004023965.1 Spilogale gracilis | reverse complement strand
GGCTCGATCCCGGATTTCCGGGATCATGACCTGAGCTGAAGGCAGTCGCCCAACCAACTAAGCCACCCAGGCACCCCAAAAGAAATCCTTATTTTAAGAAGTTTCTATAAAGCATACCCTTTGGGCGGCTGGGTGGCTCAGTTGGTTGGGCGACTGCCTTCAGCTCAGGTCATGATCCCGGAAATCCGGGATCGAGCCCCACATCGGGCTTCCTGCTTGGCGGGAAGCCTGCTTCTCCCTCTCTCAGTCCCTCTGCTTGTGTTCCCTCTCTCGCTGTGTTTCTCTCTGTCTAATAAATAAATAAAATCTTTAAAAAAAAATAAGGATTTCTTTTACATTTATATGCTTTCATTAAACAAATTCTAATTCTTTACACTAACAATATCTTTTTATTTGATTTTCAAATATCCCATTTAAATGATAAAATATATAGAATTCTCATCATCGCCAGGTATTCTTTCTCCCATATCATGTCCAAAAAGTCCAACCTTCCGTAGATGGCAAAGCTTCATCACATATAACTGATTTAGTTTTCAGATTTAGATTTGAACCACGTGTTACTCATTCAATAATACTGGAATTTACTGCAAATTATACTGGAAGGCCACTTGCTTTTAGCTTCCTATTAAAAATTATACTGAAACTCCTTTTTGAGTCTACTTTTATTCTGTTCTCCCATACCTGAAGTAATGCCAATTCATTTTTTACAAAAAAAGTAATCATATTCTCCTTCTTTATTCTATTAGCAATATTGCAATCCTGACACTTGATGTCTGCAAGCCATTATCTGGTTTTTTTTTCAGTTCTCCTTTTAATATTCTTTAAAGGAGTTGAAATACTTAAAATAGCTCTCTGTGCCAAAACATTCCCAGCTGTCTCAAAATATGAACCAAATTATACTAAAGGACTTACCTCTTGAAAATAAAGCCCACAGGAATGGTTCTAAATTTCCTAACTTTGAATACTAGTCCTGTAATATTCTGCTTTTTCAGAGAGATATCTCCCCTCACTCTCTCAGCTCCCTATACATTATCTTAATTTAAGTTTCTTGAGTTTTGGTGGTATATTTCTCTTTTCATGATCTCATGAAGGCCATTCCCTATGCTAGCCTTCCAACTTGTTTGCTATCCATATTTCAGGGTTCCACCATGTCACTGAGCTGCCCTAAACCCCTAACTATACAACTGCTTGTTTGGAAGTGGGTATGTTTAATCTCACTGAGCTTTGTAAGTGCCTTTGAAGATGAAAGTTGTGAGCATCCTCACCCTATGTTACCAGTAAGGAAATGGAGGTCTGCAGGGCTTAATCCTTCTTCTGGACTCTTCTGTGTTGATAAAGTGCTCCACATACTTGGCACTCATTCTACACTACCTCATAATGTTATCTTTCTATGTGTGTATGACTCATCATCACAGCTCAATTTCCTTAAAAGCACACACTTTACCAGACTGTCTATGGGTTCTCCACCCCCACAACTTGAACTGGAAAGGAACACAGTAAATATGAGTTGTTCGACTTATTAGGATCAAAGAATCGTAAAACTTTGAGCATAAAGGGAGCCTTGCAGAGTACTTAATGAGTACGTGTATGTCTCAACATGTATGTCTGAAGTTTGTATAGCCCTGGAGGTAAGACATACAATACCCCTCATTTTTATTAAAAGATTTGAAATGAAAATTACTTTAGTTTTAAACAAATGCTGACATAGAGTTGTATAAAATGTGAAATTAAATAAGTTAAGATGAATCATGAAATAAGTTTTTAAGGGGCGCCTGGGTGGCTCAGTTGGTTAAGCAACTGCCTTCGGCTCAGGTCATGATCCCGGAGACCCAGGATCGAGCCCAGCATCGGGTTCTCTGCTTGGCGGGAAGCCTGCTTCTCCCTCTCTCACTCCCCCTGCTTGTATTCCCTCTCTGGCTATGCTTCTCTCTGTCAAATAAATAAAATCTTTTAAAAAAAAAGTTTTTAAGACGAAATGTGAAACTTCAAAGGAACTCCAGAGAAATATCGGAACTATAATTGGCTGCTTCAGGCTAACCAGACTTCTAGAGGGTAACTTTTTTTTCCTCCTCTGCAGTTGGTGCTATTTCTACTGAAAAAGTTGAGAATCATGAAGTGCAATGTTAATTGAGGCCAGGAGAGCAAATGGTAAGTAAATTGCCCCTGCTCACACATTAACTCAACCAATATTGATTCAGCATCTGCAGCTCAGTGTGCAAACACCAGGGCTAAAATAATGAGCAAAACAGACAAGGACACCTACCCTATAAAGTTTGTATCTAAGTGTGGGTGAAGGGGAGAGAGAGTCCTTAAATTAATATTCAATATGCGTAACCCACAGAACCAGCCACTCTCTTGGTTAGTACAGCAGAACATATTAAGTAAAAACAACTCAAATCTTTATAGCAGCCTTTCCAGAAAATATCCAAGGGAGAGTCCATTCTTATTGCACCACAAAACATCTTTAGCATCTTTCCCTGTGTCTTTCATTCTCAATATGTTTTTCAGTAGCTGGCCATGAACAAAAAATTAACTTTCTCAATGTTCTTCCTATCCTTCAGCCTGAAGATCTCCTAGCACTTTGGTCTGCCACATTATCTCTCTTCCCATCTATTCCTTTTTTAAAAAAATTTATTTAAATTCAATTTAATTAACATATAGTGTATTATTATTTTCAGAGCTGGCATTTAGTGATTCATCAGTTGCATATAACACCTGGTGCTCATTCTTTCAAGTGCCCTCCTTAATGCCCATCACCCAGTTATGCCATCACCCCCACTCACCTCCCCTGCAGCAACCCTCAGTTTGTTTCCCATAGTTAAGAGTCTCTCATGGTTAAGGGGGGCCTGGGTGGCTCAGTTGGTTAAGCGATGGCTTTCGGCTCAGATCATGAGCCCGGAGTTCCCTGCTCAGGGCTCCCTGCTCAGTGGGAAGCCTGTTTCTCCCTCTCTCACTCCTCCTGATTGTGTTCCCTCTCTAATTGTGTTTCTCTCTGTCAAATAAATAAGTAAAAATCTTTTTTTAAAACAAAAGTCTCTCATGGTTTATCTTCCTCTAGGTAGAAGATCACATCTTCTTTTCCATTCATCTGTTGATGGACATCTTCTTTCCATCTATTCTATCCTCAAAAATGAAGCTACCTTCTTGTAAGATATCTCAGTGGTTGTGGTAGTGGAAAAAAATGTGAAATTTCATGAATTGATTTTTGTACCTGTCAGTGTTTTAATCCGCACAGCATGATAAATGTAATAGTGCAAAGTACTTGACCTAGGCTAGGGAATTAGGAAAGAATTCTTTGAGAAAGGAACCCATTAAGCTGAGCTCAGACTGTTAAAGGAGTATTAGCCAAGAAAAGGGCTAAGAACATTTCAGGCTTAGGGATCGCAGTCAATGAAATTTCTTGGTGGGAAAAGCACGGAAGTAGCAAAAGGCCATTGTGCCTAGAATATAAGGTGAGAAAGTGAGGGGAAGAAGCTGGAGAGGGAGGTAATTTTGCAGGGCCTTGTGGACCATGTTTTGGATTTTGCCCCTTTCTTTAAGAGCAGTGAGAAGTTATCAAAAGGAAGAAGGGCAGTAATGGGATCAGATTTTCATTCTGGTACAAAGAATTGATGGAAACTAGAGATTTGGGAGATTTGCAGGAAACTCCAGGTAAACTTCTGATGAATTTCAGTCATCTCAGAGTTGATGAAGAAAAAAGTAAAAGTTCAGAAGCTTGGCACACCTGGGTGGCTTCAACATCCAACTCTTTGATTTCAGCTCAAGTCATGATCTCAGTGTTGTGAGATCAAGCCTCAAATTGAACTCTGGGCTGAGTGTGGAGCCTGCTTAGGATTCTCTCTCTTTCTCTGCCTCTCCTTCTCTTTCTCTCTTTCCCTCTCTAAAAGTAAGTAAGTAAGTAAGTAAATAAATAAATAAATAAAATCAGAAGCTCTTTGGGAAGAAATGGTCAGGACTTAGTGCTTGACTGGAAATGGGTGCTGAAGGAGAGCGATATCAAGGATAACGTCCAAGCTTCTGGCTTGGGCAACTGGATAGATAATAATAGATGTAGAAATAGGAAATTCTAGCAGAAGGCCAGATTTTGTGGAGAAATTTTAAAGGTTAAAATGTTTTGATGAGACAGAAAAAAAAATAGTGATTTTGCTCCAGCAGTCATGAAGCTTCAGAATATTTTACTTATTCTTGCTCAGTTTGCTTTTATTGTTTTATCTCATCAATAAACACTTAAGAAACACATAAAAGCACTTTGAGTTTATTTGGCTATTTTTTTCATTATTTTCAAAGAATTATATATACATAGGGCATTTAGTAAAATTAGTAAAAAGCAGGTTTTGTTCTAAATTTTATATGTTGTACTGGGAAATGTAAGTATAAATATTATCTATGTTCACAAAAGGAGTAGATAAGAGATGTTGGACTGTCATTGTATAACAAATCACTCCAAGATTTAGAGACTTAAAACAACCATATTATTTTATTACTGTTTTTCATGATCCTGGGGCTTGACTAGTTGAATGTAGATAATTCTTTAAAGTTTCCTTGGTCATACACCTGGCTGGTAATAATTGGCTTTTGACTAGAATACCCACATAAGGCAGCATGTTAGCCTCTCCATGTGGCTAAGCTTCCACAAAGTGCAGGAGTGAGTTCCTAGAGAACTGCGCAGAACTGAATTGATTTTTATGACCCAACTTCAGAAGTCATGTAGCAAGGGGGCACCTGGGGGGCTCAGTCGGTTAAGAATCTGCCTTCAGCTCAGGTCATGATCTCAGGGTCCTGGAATCTATCCCCATGTCAGATCTCCACTCAGTGGGGAGTCTGATTCTCCCTCTGCCTGCAGCTCTGCCTGCTTGTACTTTCTTTCCCTCTCTCTCTCTCTTTCCCTCTCTGTCAAATCAATTAATCAATCAATAGACCTTAAAAAAAAAGTCATGTAACAAAACTGCTTTATTAGGGTGCCTGGATGGCTCAGTGGTTAAGCGTCTGCATTCGGGTTCAGGTCATGATCTCAGGGTCCCAGGATCGAGCCCCAAGTCAGACTTGCTGCTCAGTGAGGAGTCTTCTTCTCCCTCTCCCTCTGCACCTCTCCCTGCTCATGGTCTCTCTCTCTCAAATAAATAAATAAAATCTTAAAACAACAACAACTGCTAGGCCTGCCTGGATTCAAGATATGGGATACAGCCCACCTCTCCATGACAGGAGGGACAATTTCACTGTAAGATGTGCGGGTAAGGTGGGAGATGTTTTTGTAGCCATGGTGGGAAATATAGTCTGCCACAAGGGATAAATGCAGTTGGAAATAGCCTCTTCTCTCCTGTCCAACATCTACTACAAGACTTGGCACCAAATAAGTATTTGCTCATGAATATTCATGCTCAATAAATAAATAGGTAATTAGAGTAAACTATATTATGAGTATTCATGCTCAATGAATAAATAGGTAATTAGAGTAAGTTATATTATCTTCCCAAACTAATTCATGTTTATTATTTTTCACAATAAGCTACTTTTTATCTAGAATCTCTCTTTGATATAGAGATAAGTGAATTAATGAGAAAAAAACTTGAAATTGAACAATACTATGAAACTATTAGTTCAACTTTGATATTTTTCTTCACGATTCAATTTCTATGACATAATTCCTTAATTGTTAAAATTTCAGGGTGCCTGGGTGGCTCAGAGGGTTAAAGCCTCTGCCTTCGGCTCAGGTCATGATCTCAGGGTCCTGGAATCCAGGCCCGCATCGGGCTCTCTGCTCGGCAGGGAGCCTGTTTCTTCTGCTCTCTCTGCCTACTTGTGATCTCTCTCTCTGTGTCAAATAAATAAATAAAATCTTTTAAAAAATATTTAAATTTCAAATATTTAATTTCGTTTTATGGACAAAGACTGAGTAGTTAAAATAGTCAGTGTTTTAGGCTGGGTAATGGCGCTTCATGTCTTAATGCCCCGAACCTCTGAGTTTACCTTATTTGGCAAAAGAGACTTTGCCGATGTGATTAAGATAGGATTTGGGGAGGAGGAGATTACCTGAAGATCCCAATGAGCCCTAATGCAATCTCAAGTGTCCTTACAAGGTGGAATCCAAGGGATATTGGACTGCAGGAAAGGAAAAGCCAAGGCTGTTGAGCTTGGGTGAATGCAGCCAGGAGAAAAGGAGAGCCTGCAGCCCCTAGAAGTAGAAGAGAATCTCCCCACAGCTCCAGATGGTACCACCCCACCAACACGTTGACTCCAGCCCCTTAAGACTTATTTTGCGCTTTGGACCTCCAGATTATTGGAGAACAAAATTGTGTCATTGTAAGCTCTTAAATTCACAACAATTTGCTACAGCAATAACAATAAACTAATGTTGTCAATAAGCTAATGGAAGAAAGATAATTTGCATTTCAAATAATTCAAACCTATATGATCTTCTGCTGACATAAATAGGAGATTGATATGGTAAATTAAAATGCTGAATGAAGATTATGCACATTAAAATGAGTATATGTGGTTGTAAAAATTTTTGAGACAGGTAGTATTGTAATTGATCTTCATGTTTTTCTTCAAGTTGCAAGTTCCTACCTTTAAAATCTTAGTTATAGGGGTGTCTGGGTGGCTCAGTTGTTAAGCGTCTTGGGCTCAGGTCATGATCCTGGAGTCCCAGGATCAAACCCCGCTTCGGGCTCCCTACTCAGTGGGAAGCCTGCTTCTCCCTCTCTCACTCCCCCTGCTTGTGTTCCCTCTCTAGCTGTGTTTCTTTCTGTCAAATAAATAAATAATCTAAAAATAAAATAAGATCTTATAGTTTTAGTAACATCTTGCCTAATGTTTCAGCTCTAAGACTAAGATACATGGGCCAAGAGTTACATAGATGTTGATGACCACATTTTGCATAATGTTTTATTTTCAAATAATTTCAAACTTACAGAACAGTTGCAAGAATAATACAAAAAATTTCTGTAGCCCTTCACCATATTCACTATCTCTATTTTTGCCTCATTTGCATGCACACGCTCTTTCTACACACACATGAACACACAGCATTGTTTGAACCATTTGAGAGAGTTGGAGACATTTTTCTCCTTTACCACCAAATACTCATGTATATTTCCTAAGAATATAGACACTCCCTTTAATAATCACACTCAAAATTTCACAATAAAGAAATTAAACTTTGATAAATGCTATCATCTAACACAAAACCCAAATCTAAATTTTGCCAGTTGCCCCCAGATTATCCTTTCATTGCTACTTGTTCTTCCGTTCAAGCATCCAATCCAGTAACTCCCACTGCATTCAGCTGCCACAGATTTGAGACTTCTCTCCTGTACGGCCCTTCTTTAGCCTTTCTTGGTCATCCCTCACCTTGGCACTTTTTTTTTTAAGGTTTTATTTATTTGGGGTGCCTGGGTGGCTCAGTTGGTTAAGTGAATGCCTTCGGCTCAGGTCATGATCCCAGAGACTGGGGATCGAGCCCCACATTGGGCTCCCTGTTCGGCGGGAAGCCTGCTTCTCCCTCTCTCACTCCCCCTGCTTGTGTTCCCTCTCTGGCTGTGTTTCTCTCTGTCAAATAAATAAAATCTGTAAAAAAAATATTTTATTTATTTATTTGACAGAGAGAGAGATCACAAGTAGGCACAGAGGCAGGCGGAGAGAGCAGAGGAAACAGGCTCCCTGCTGAGCAGAGAGCCCGATGTGGGCCTTGATCTCAGGACCCTGAGATCATGACCTGAGCCAAAGGCAAAGGCTTAACCCACTGAGCCACCCAGGCGCCCACCATGGCACTTTTGACAAGTGCAAGCCAATTATTGTGTACAGTTACCCCTCAGTTTTGGTTTGTCTGGGGTTTCTTTCTAGCTCAGGTTTGTGTGAGTCCTAGTTCAGGTTGTGCAATACAATGTGCTTCAAAAAGTATATCCCAGGGCATCAGACCAGGAGCCCTTGATGTCAGGTGGTCTCAGTGGTCATGATGAGCACTTTGATCTCCTGGTTAGGATGATATACAGAAGGTTTCTCCATGATCAAGTCAATATTGTTTTTCATCTAAAATGAATTAAAGAAATTTGTGGGGAGAAACTCAGAGACTCTGTAAACATCCTTTCCTCTCCATACTTCCACTCATGGAATCTAATTCCACCACCCCCTCAGTGTTTGTTATCATAGTAGAATGCAGCCCCTCTTTCTTCCTTTCTTCCTTTCTCTCTTTTGCTTCCTTCCTCCCTCCCTCCCTCCCTCCCTTCCTTCTTTCATTATATGAGAATAGACTTAAAAATTCTAACTTTATTCAATAGGTTATTATATTATTATTATATTAATTTTCAATTTGCCCCAGCGTTGATCAGTGGGAGCTACTTCAAGCCAAATTCTAAGTCCTTCTGATTTGTGCTCATCTTATTTTGAACATATCTTTATAGATACAGTAAGATGTTCCTGACTCATCTTGCACTCTTCCTGCCCCAGTTTTGGAACCAGCATTTCCCTAAAGAATTCAGATATTATTGAATGGATAAAAGGTAATTAGAAACAATGATCTGGGGGCACCTGGGTGGCTCAGTCGTTAAGCGTCTGCCTTCAGCTTGGGTTGTGATCCTGAAGTCCCAGGATCAAGCCCCGCATTGGGCTCCCTGCTTGGCGGGAAGCCTGCTTTTCCCTCTCTCACTTCCCCTGCTTGTGTTCCCTCTCTGGCTGTGTTTCTTCCTGTCAAATAAATAAATAAAATCTTAAAAAAAAAAAAAAAAAAACAATTATCTGGGTAACAGGTGCGCTCTTTGCTAAAATCTCTTCTGGGCCTTGTGAGTAGCCACATCTAGGAAATTATATACACTTTTACATATACAAACTCATATATTTAGATTTATTTCCACATCTGTAACTGCTACTATCTATATATATAGCTTAGTCCGTTTGGACTGCTATAATAAATTAGCATCTTAGACTGTGTGACTTAAACAACAAACATTTATTTCTCACAGTTCTGAAGCTAGAAATCCAAGATTAGGGTGCAAGCATGGTCAAGTTTTTGGTGAGAACTCTCTTCCTGGTTTATAGTCCGCTGTCTTCTTACTGTGTGCTCACATGCTAAAAAGAGGGGTGGCTGGCTTTCTGGCTTCCTCATATTCAAGAGGGCAGTTCCATTATGACCTAATCACCATCCCCCACCCCAAAGCTCACCTCTAAATATTATCACATTGGGATTAGAGTTTCAACAATGAATTTGGGGATGGACACAAACATTCAGTCCATTATAAAGTATACATATATGTCTAGATATTAAAAACCATGAGTTAATGTTTCTATCTCCAATCACAATCCAATAGCACAGGATACACTTCATTCTTTCCCCTTCAATATTTCTAACTCTCTTCACCAAAAATGAGAAACTAGATTTTCATTATCCTCCAAGTATTTATACACATGCTCTAGTCTAGAAGACACAAAGAATAGTTTTGGAATTACTGATTTTTTTTTTTACAATTGAGGTGTAGCATTCATTTGAAAATTCCAATTACAAGTCCTTTGTCAGATATATGTTAACACACATTTCCCAAGCTGTTGTATACTATTTATTTTCTTGTGTCTCTTGACAGAAATTTTTAATTTTTAATTTTGAGGAAGTTTAATTCATCAATTTTCTTCTATGGTTGTTTCTTCTTCTGTCCTTTCTAAGAAATCTTTGCCTTCCTCCAGATTTTGACAATACCCTTATGTTTTCCCTTTAGAATCTCTATAATTTATCCTTTACATTTGGATTTGAGATTTATATTGAATTAAAGAGGTAGAGGTTACAATTCTTTTGTTTCCATGTGGATGTTTAATTTTCCAAATAATTTATTGAAGACTTCCTGTCCTCACTGAATTGCTTTGGTGCCATTATAAGGGTGGCTTTATCATAAAATTTGAAATCTAGGAGAATGATAGCTCCGGCTTTGTTCTCTTCTCAGGATTGCTTTGGCTATTTGAGGTCTTTTGTCGTTCCACACAGATGCCCATAATGAAATAAACATATAGGTGTTGGTCAATTTCTTCTCTTTATTCCATTCTTTTAATCTATTCTGTTGCCAGTATTACACATCTTGATTACTATAACTTTATATTAAATTTTGGAGGGAAGTAGTCCAAATCTTCCAGCTCTGTCCTTTCATTTCATTATATTTTGCCTATCCTAAGTCCTTTGCATTTCCACATAACTTTTAGAATCAGGTTGTCACTTTTACAAAAATATCTGCTGGGATTATGCTTAAGATTACAATAGATTTCTAGGTCAGTTTGGGAAAAATTGACATCTTAATAATATTGAGTCCTCCAAAACATGAACATGGTGTATCTCTATATTTATTTAGGTGTTATTTAATTGCTCTTATTAGCATTTATAATTTTTAGGATTGAGGTTTTTCATATCTTTTGTTAAATTTATCCCTATTTTACATTTTTAATGCTATTGTTAATGGAATTACTTTTTACTTTGATTTTTTAAAATTATTTACTGTTAAGACATAGAAATACATTGGTTCTTTATAATAACCTTATATCCGGAACTCTTGCTGAACTCACATTTAGTTTCAGTACCTTTTTTTGTAAATTTCTTACAATGTTCCATTTAAGGACTTCTGGGTGGGTCAGTTGGTTAAGCCTCCAAGTGCCTCTGTTGAGCATCTGGCTTTGGCTCAGGTCATGATCTCAGGGTCCTGGGATATAGTTCCACATCAGGGTTTTTGCTCAGCCTGGAGCCTCCTTCTCCCTCTGTCCCACCCCTGCTCATGCTCTTACACGCACCCCCCAACAAATAAATAAATAAGATCTTTTTTTTTTTTTTAAGATTTTATTTATTTGACAGAGAGAAACACAGCCAGAGAGGGAACACAAGCAGGGGGAGTGAGAGAGGGAGAAGCAGGCTTCCCGCCGAGCAGGAAGCCCGATGTGGGACTCGATCCTGGGTCTCCGGGACCATGACCTGAGCCGAAGGCAGTCGCTTAATCAACTGAGCCACCCAGGTGCCCCAATAAATAAAATCTTTTAAAAATATATTCCATATAAGCTATTATGTTACCTGTAAATAGGAATCATTTTCCTTTTCCTTCTCAATTATTATGTCTTTTATTTCCATTTTCTTGCTTTACCAATAAAATAGAAGTAAAAGGAGAGTAGGCATTTTTGCCTTGTCTCCATCCTTAGGAGAAGAGAAGTCATTCACCATTGAGAGAGTCCAAAATGTGCTGCTTTCAAGTATGTCACTTTGGCATAAGGATTAATATGAACTGAAGGCAACTGAGAATCAACAGATGGAAGAAAATTTCTCTGTTCTCCCCTTTAGTGCCTAAATGCAGAACATAAAATTCCCTTTGTGAAAGTGTCATTGGCATAAACTTCTTCCTTCTGCCTGCCAGCACCTGAATGAGCGTGAGGAGAGAAACTCTTTCATCGGAGATGGAGGGCCAGCACGGAGATGAGGCTGCATAGACAAATTTTACTAAAAGAATCCTATTTCAAATCAGTTTCTCCCATATATATCCTAGTTACTCAAACTTTCTTTCCTTTGTCTAGTTACTTCTCCACATTATTTTGCCCTTTAAAATGGTATATAAGCCCCTGAGTCTAACCACTTCTTTTGCGTTTTTACTTCTTTTCTCTGATGCTCCTATGTACATAAAAATGTTAAAATTGGTGAAATGTGTAAGCCTTTTCTCCTATAATTTGACTTATGTCAGTTTAATTTGCAGGCCCCAGTCACTAGCCATTGAACTCAAAAGGGTAGAGGAAAAGTTAGAGGCTTTTTGGTTCCCTATATCATCAAGTATGATATTAGCTGAAGGGTTTTCATAAATGCCCTTTATCAAGCTGAGGAAGTTCCTTTCTATTCCCAGTTTGTTGGGAGTTCTCTCATGAGTGTATCTGCTTTATTATGTGCCCTAAATTCTGTTCTTTAACTTTCTAAGCCATTAAGACTATGTTTTTCTACTTGTGCTCTAGCCACTCTGTATCACAGAAGCTAGGGAATGTCTTTAATTAAAAAATCATGCATAGTACCCTTCTTTCAAGAATTGACTCCCGTCTAGTTTCTACCCACTTTTGGTCACTTTCCAGTGCCTTCAAACAGACATTAATTTTTTTTCCTAGAGTATAATTGTTTTCCACAGCAGGTCTAATCTGATACAAGCTACTCTGCCTTTAACGTAAGTGAAACTCCACATGACTACTTTTTAAAAATGTACTTTTTGTTCAGTGTAGTTGCTAAAGCCCTGAAACATATGTCTTGTTTCATGGCTCACAGATGACTGGATTCCTAATCACTTGCACATGCATGAAGCAGAGAAGGAGAAGGAGAGCTCATCTAGAGGGGCAAGGGATGACACTTGAAATGGGTTTTATTTCAAATGCTTGTTGACTACTACTGTGTCCCCAGTTCCTGAATGATTAGTTTAGCAAAATGTACTTTAAGGACAAAGTTCATCATTAAAATATTGAAAATTTTAAGGGAATTGTGGTGATAGAGGAAAAGGTAGGATGTTTCACAAGTTACTTGTAATTTCAAATCACAACCAGAGGAAGAATATGACTTTATGAAGTCAAAATAATAAAATAAAATAAAAAGGTTAAAAAATAATGAAATGGGGGAAAATCTTTTATATGAATTTCAAATAATTATTACCTCTTAGTTCTTTTAAGATAGGAACTACAGGGGCGCCTGGGTGGCTCAGTTGGTTAAGCGACTGCCTTCAGCTCGGGTCATGATCCCGGGCTCCCTGCTCAGCGGGAAGCCTGCTTCTCCTTCTCTCACTCCCCCTGCTTGTGTTCTCTCTCTCGCTGTGTTTCTCTCTGTCAAATAAATAAAATCTTAAAAAAAAAAAAAAGGAACTACATTTTATACATTATGCATACTTTATACAGTGTTTTTTTTTTTAAAGCACACAGAGAACATAAATATTTTGGGATTAGTGGTGATAAAAGAAAATGACATATCTTAAACTTATAAAATGTTATATCTCAATTTCATCTCCATTAAACTGGAAAAAGGAAAATGATTATTTCATGGATCCATGTACTTCTTTTCTCTAATAGTACTGGGTCTTTCTTAAATATTTAAGACAACAAATATATGATTAACATATTTGGGATTGTCGGGGATACTATTTTATTTAAATCCACATTATGGGAGATAAGACATATTGTACTCAAGCCAAAGAAGGGCTCTTCACCAGAACCTGTACATGTGGGAACTGTACCTTTAAAAAAGCACTGGGTCAGCTCGGAAGGATTCTGTAAATCACAAGCTCAGGTTTAAACCAATTGAAAATAAACCTCGATGAAAGGACTTCTCAGTTAAATAAAACTATTTAGTTCTTTCTCTAAGAAGGCAAAACTACACCTGAAGCCCTTGGCTTTAGGTCTCGCCAAAGAGACCGTTCTTCACTGGTTAAATAACTTCCTTTGAAAACAATTAAAATCATGTCTGGTAAAAGAATGCAAAGCGATTCTGTTTCTTATTTTAATATTCTTATAAATAGAGTTCAGTTAGAGTTCATATCATTTGAGGTCTTCATTAATAATGAGAGTACAGACTAGATAAAAAGATCTAGGTTCTACTGTTCTACTTTTGAAACAAGAAGAAAGAAAAATACTTGCCAGTCATGGAATAAACTTAAGTATCTTTCAAAACTATTGAACCTACTGAAAGCTTTTCCTAAGGACAACCTACAATCGATATAGAAGGCATTGCAGAGAATGAATATTTAATGATCTACAAGCCAATATGCCGAATGGGAGGAATAATGGCTTGGGAAAGTAGATAGAAGGATTTTGTTACATTGGAGGATCAAATGAATTACAATTAGTCTAATGATGAAACCTTTTAAGTCTTTGCTTTATGGCGATTGTCCTGAAATTCTAGTCATGGGTTTATTATAAATCCTATTTTCATGTCCACTGAGCTTCTCAGTATGCACACAGATAATACGAACTCTTTATTATCCACAATGGGTCCGTGAACTTAAGATTAAATTTAACTTTATAATAATAATTATTATTATCTGGCTTATCATTTTTGCCTCGGGTACAAAACAGAACACACACTAACCACCTACAGTGTTTTTTAAAAAGCTGTTTCAAAGACCTCCCAGCTTTCAGCTTACCTTGGTGTCTGAGAGATAAGGAATAATTCCATCAAGCAGCAACAAAGAAGTCTAACAGGTGAGCCTGACCTGGGAACAGTAAACCTACAAACGTTTGAAATCAATCTAATTGGAAAAATTTCCCCCTGTAAAAGCAAAGGCTTTGTCAGTCCATTCCCTTAGAGATGAGTTGGCCAGTCCTTTTATTCCATGAGGATTTTTTCCTAGAGGTTCTAACCTGTTTTTCAGAGGGATCTACTCAATTTTCTCCAAGCCTTGGGATTGTAGGGGCCCAGTGAGCATCATGTGTCTGTGCCAACTGAAGAGTCAGGGAATAAGGAGGGAGAAGACTCTGTGTGTGTGTGTGTGTGTGTGTGTGTGTGTGTGTGTGTATGTGTGTGCGTGTGCGTGTGTTGGGGGTAGGTATAAAAAAGCCTCTCTTTTTTTTTTTCCCAAAGATTTTATTTATTTGACAGAGAGAAACACAGTGAGAGAGGGAACACAAGCAGGGGGAGTGAGAGAGGGAGAAGCAGGTTCCGGTGGAGCAGGGAGCCTGATGTGGGACTCAATCCTGGATCTCCGGGATCATGACCTGAGCCGAAGGCAGTCACCCAACCAACTGAGCCACCCAGGCGCCCCATAAAAAAAGGCTCTCTTTTAAATCCCAGAGTGTGTTTACTGTATTAGTATTCTTTTGCTCTGCCTAAGTAAGCTTTTTGGGGGGTATTGTTCTACTTTATACTTTCAAATTCTATATTCACCAATTCATTGTTTTGACTTCTTGGAATGCTCTCGAGATTTTCGGTTCTTTTCTTTTTTTCATACTAGAGAAATGAATGAAGACATTTACAAGGGATGTAAGGCCCAAAATTTGGGGACAAGTTAAAGCAACCAGGAAATAGAAATCATCTAAACTATTCTTAAGGCACTGTCACTTTGGAATAGTTAAGCTAAGCTGTGTAACCTAGAGTAATTTGTTTGACTACTCTGTGCACTAATTTCTCTATTTATGAAATAGAGCTTAACAACAGTACCCAGTATATAGAGTATTACAAAGATCAAATAAAATTAATAGATATAAAAACACTTAAAACAATGCCTGGCAAATATCAAGTATTTTATAAATGTTTATCATTATTATAATTGCTTGCATTTTCTTTTTTAAAAAAAATCTAATGAACAGTGTTATGTCATTTATATCAACCAAAATCCTTTTCTGTATAGATCAGTTATATTTCTATATTTCTATATAATTTTATAATGTGATCATGGGTCCAAGTTCTTTTATTTTACTTTATTTCAAATAAATATATCCATATATTACATATTCCAGGTATTATCATTTTAATTTGTATATGATAATATATGATGGTTTTACTTAATTAAATATTTTGACACTTGAACTCATGCTAACTTTCCTCATTACAGGTAATGATCCATTGAAAATTTTGATATGTTAGTTTTCCTCAATCAAGGGAGAGGGAGTGGGTAATGGGTCAAAGAACATGTTATAGAATACCCTGAAGGAAGATGTAGCCATTTTATATATCTACCATTAATATATAAATTGCACCCTCTTCCTCTCCCCAAAGACTTGTCAGGAATTGGTGTTATAATTTTTAAATTTCTTTCTGTAGTATGTCTGTCAGGGAGATTTCAAATTCATTGGGTTCACCTTTTTTTCCCCCCTTCATTTTCAATACAACTGTGATTTTTAAAAAAAAAAACCATGATGATTTAGTTTGGGCACTTGGGCAGCTCAGTGGATTAAAGCCTCTGCCTTCGGCTCAGGTCATGATCTCAGGGTCCTGGGATCCAGGCCCATATCGGGCTCTCTGCTCGGTGGGGAGCCTGCTTCCTCCTCTCTCTCTGCCTGCCTCTCTGTCCACTTGTGATCTCCCTCTCTGTCAAATAAATAAATAAAATATTTTTTTAAAAAAAGAAGAAAAAAACATGATTTAGTTAATATTTTCTTGAATGTACACTTTTTGACCATTCATCAAATGGAAATGGTCATTGACTTACACAATCACTGATTTTCTTATATATTCTTGAGAGAAATCTATTATCAGATTGTTTGTGGTATCTTTTATTTTAGAAATTTTCCTGTATAATATTTTTATTTTATATTTTGTTGCATGGAATTTAAAAATTTTAAAAATATGTTCAATGAATCTATCATATTCCTGATAATAACCTTCATTTCTCCAGTGATTAGAAATGCATATTCTCTCTACATCTGGGATAAATAAGCTACTTTTCTGTTTTTAAAATTTCTTCTACTCTTTGATACACCTGGAATTTATTATAGTGTTTGAGTCTCATGTGTTTATGTATCTAAGATGATTCTTTTTTTTTTTTTTTTTAAAGATTTTATTTATTTGACAGAGAGAAACACAGCCAGGGAGGGAACACAAGCAGGGGGAGTGAGAGAGGGAGAAGCAGGCTTCCTGCCAAGCAGGGAGCCCGATGTGGGGCTCGATCCCGCGTCTCCGGGATCATGACCTGAGCCAAAGGCAGTCGCTTAACCAACTGAGCCACCCAGGCGCCCCTAAGATGATTCTTTCCAACTTGTCAGCCAATTTGGAAGACAATATATTAAGCATTTATCTCTTGCCCTATGTTTGTTTTGTCTCTGTTCTAGGTCAGGTTCATTTTCAAAGTATGATAACTCAATTCCATATGATTTTGATCACTGTTGCAGTGTGTTCAGTTTTCCAACTAGGCTGGATCTAGGCTAGGCTGAGTCTACCTTTATTACCTATGAACATGTTTTAATATTGCCATCCATTTACTTTACACTAGTAATTCTCATAGGAATTTTAGTTGGACTGTAATAATCTCTATGTTAAAGTAACAAAATATCGATCTCTTTACTTCCTCTATGGCATATGGAATAGTTCTTTAGTTATGTTTTTAAATTTTTTCCATTGGGACTTATTAACAAAAAATACCCTGTGTTTGAAATCAAATTTATTCCAAGGTATTGCATGCATTTGTTGATATGGTGAATTTTGTTTTCTAGTTGTGCATCATGACTTGTTGCTTGATTCCATTGAAATTTTAAGTATGCAACCATGTAACATGCAAAGTCAGAACTGTTCACATTCTCTATGTAGTGATAGTGGTGATAAGATTACCTTATAAAGTTTTTGCTTTTTTGAGTTAAATTGACTCAAGTGTGAACTGACTTTAGTGTTTCTTTGTTAAGATATCTCTAACAACAGACTGTACAATTGATCCTGGTCATTTTCATTAAAAAATTACCATTAGAGTTAAAGTTGTGTATTATTTTTGAGGTATATGTTTGGGACTGAAGCCCAAAAGCAAATCTAACACAGAACTAGGAAGAGTTATAAAGGTGCAGTTTTTCGGTGCTTAGAAGTCAGACTGACCTGATATCTATCCTAATCTTGTATTTATTAGCTGTGCAACATAGGACATATTTATAATCATACTGGGTTTCAATTTTGTCATTTATTAAAATGGGTATAAAAATATCTACTTAAGGGTCACCTAGGTGGCTCAGTTGGTTTAGTGTCTACCTTTGGCCCAGGTCATGATCCCAGGGTCCTGGGATTGAGTCCTTTGTCAGGCTGGGCAGGGAGCCTACTTCTCCCTCTCCCTCTGCCTGCTGCTCCCCTGCATAAGCTCTCTCTCTCTGTCAAATAAATAAAACCTTTAAAAAAGTACCTACTTAATAATCCAATTAAAAATGGGCAGAAGATATGAATAAACATTTTCCCAAAGAAATACAGAGATGGCCAGGGATGCCTGGGTGGCTCACTTGGTTGAACCTCTGCCTTTGGCTCAGGTCATGCTTCCAGGTTCCTGGGATCAATCCCACATCCAGCTCCCTGCTCAGCAGGGAGCCTGTTTCTCCCTCTGCCTGCTATTCCCCCTGCTTGTGCTCTCTATCTCTCTCCCTATAACAAATAAACAAAATCTTAAAAGAAAGAAAGAAAGAAAGAAAGAAAGAAAGAAAGAAAGAAAGAAAGAAAGAAAGATGCTCAACATCACATATCTTTAGGGAACTGCAAATCAAAACTGTAATAAAAAATATCACAACTGTCAGAATGGCTAAAATAAATAATACAAGAAACAAGAGGTGTTGATGAGGATGTGGAGAAAGGGGAACCCTCTGCAAGAGGATGCAAGAGGGTTCCCCTTTCTCCACATCCTCATCAACACCTCTTGTTTGGGAATACAAACTGGTGCAGCCACTCTGGAAAACAATATGGAGTTTCCTCAAAAAGTTAAAAATAGAAGTAACCTATGATCCAGCAATTGCACTACTCAGTATTTACTCAAAGAATACAAAATGCTCATTCAAAGGGTTATATGCACCCTGATGTTTATCTACAATAACCAAATTATAGAAACAATCCAGTGTTCATTATTAACTGATGAATCGATAAAGAAGATTGGTGTACACACACACACACACACACACACACACAAACTGGACTATTACTCAGCCGTAAAAAAGAACAAAATCTTACCATTTACTAGACATAGATGGAGCTAGAGTATAGTGCTAAGCAAAATAAGTCAGTCAGAGAAAGACAGATACGATGTAATTTTGTTCATATGTGGAATTTAAGAAACAAAACAAACAAGCAAAGGGGAATAAAGAGAGAGAGAGAGGCAAACCAGGAAATAGACTCTTAATTACAGAGACAAACTGATGGTGACCAGAGAGCAGGTGGGTGGGGAGATGGGTGAAATAGGTGGTGATAGGGATTAAGGAGTACACTTGTGATGAGCACAGGGTGCTCTATGAAAGTGTGGAATCACTATACTGTACACCTGACACTAATATTACACTGTATGTTAACTAGAATTTAAATAAAAACTAAAAAAAAACCCCTCTATTTAATAGGGTTGTAATGAGTAATGAAAAATTAACACATTTAAAGTGTAAAATATCTACATTATGCATAGTACACCATCAAGAGGTTGTGGTAATCATTAGATTAACTCAAATAAAATAGTGAGTATGGAAACTATTGACAAAATATCCATATACACATAATAGCCCTCAAATAAAAGCTGATTGCCTTATGCTTTTCTGCTTTTTTTTCTCCCTGACTTCCTTTTAGCATCGACAAGAGGTTTCTACTAACCTGTCTAAACATTTTATTCTCTGTGCTGTCAAGGAGCACGCACTATACAGGCTTCTGGCAATAAAAATCTTCCATTTGATAGTCACTTGTGCATTGAAGATGACAAGTCATCATTTCTGAACTTTTCAATCCCCCCATAAAAACAGACAGAGGAGCAAGGACAGCAATATTAAAACCCACGGACAACATCTATAACAAAACTAGATGATGAGGTATGTGCATGAAGTTCAAATCACTAGTAATTGAGGAAAGCTAGAGAGACAGCACAAGAGCTGGGTGTGCCACCAGCTGTACAGTAGAACACAAAGGGAAGCAACAAAGCATTGAGAGATCTGAGAATCTCAAAATAGCCAACAAGCATTCCCGTGAAAGACTGGAGGTTCAATTTGAGACTAGCAGCTGAAACTGGAAGAAGTTTTGCATACCACAATGGCAGGGGAGTGCAAAATGTCTAGGGGAGCACAATGAATGTTCAAAGCTAATCAGCCAAATTTCCACTCCAGGACAAGCACTACATGGAGTAGAAACTTGTGAGAAAATAATGATAATTAAGTAGAACAGAGACAATAGAGACAGAGGAGAGAGGGTCCACATAAAAGTGAGGAAGAACAGAGTCAAAAGATCTCAGAAAGTAAGCTGCTATATTTTTAAACACTATAAAAAGCAACCAAAAAGACAGCAATACAGCTGTGGAATTAGAAAAAAAGTCTTAATTCCAGCCTTAAATTCTTTCCCAAAGTTCAGGAAAGCTATTACACATAAAAAATTGAGAAAAAAATTATCAAGGTGAAATCCCATACAAAATGATGATAAGGAAAAAGAGACTAAGAAACTGAACTCTTCTAGTTACACAAGCAGTGTGCTGGCATCAACCATAGAGGGCTCCATCTCAGCATATGGTTGAAGAAGGAGAAGGCAAAGGGACAAGGAAAAGGAAAAAAAGGAAAAGGAGGAGAAGGAGGAGGAGGAAGAGGATGATGAGAAGGAGGAGAAGGAGAAGGAGTAAAAGAAAAAGAAGGAGGAGGAAGACAAGGAGGAGGAAGAGGAAGAAGGAGAAGGAGAAGAAGGGGGAGAAGAGGTAGGGAAGGAGGAGGAGAAGGAGAAAGGGGAGAAGAAGAAACTGAATAGCATCCCTATAGTAAAAAATGCCAGAAAGTCATACCTACCAAAAAGATGAAAACCACTATTTCAACATGAGCTAAAAGACAGTAAAGAAATCATATAAGATACGAAAGAGTAACACAAATGAGAATTAGAAAACCTCATGAATGAGATCAAGAAAGATCAAGAAGATCAAGAAAAAAGCCAGAAGAAGAAGCAAAATCAATTCAGAAATGAAGACTACACTAAAAGTAACACAAGAATAAATAAAAACAAGTGATATGCCTTAAGAAAATAGAAGATGAAAGAGAAAAAATTAAAAGAAAAAAGTAGAAGGAAAAATATTTTAAAAGGATTTGAGAGGGAGCTACAAATTCAGAGACAGCCAAAGCAGATATAACATGTTTAATGGGAGTCCCTAAAGAAGAAAACCAAAGCAAGGAACAGAACAACTACCAATAAATGAAGAAACGAAAACCCATAATCAAGGACATTTTCCTGAAATGGAAAAAAAAATGGAAACTTTGAAACTATTGAAAATTTACATTAAATGTTTTTTAAAAATTAACCCAGAACTAGAAATAGCAATATATATTACAGTTAAACTAATTTTAAAGGGAAAAAAATATTGTGGACATCCAGGCAAAGAAAGTCTACTTATAAAGGAAAAAGAAATAAGATTTGTTATCAAACTTTTTGACAGGAATGGTTTAGACAAAAAAAATGGACTAATACATTCAAGATAATCAAAGAAATAAAAATATGAGTTGAGGATTTTCAAGGATAAAGGCTGTATACAAAATGTTATTGCTGTGCCCAAACTCAGGGATAGGGTTCCCATGAGCAGTTGCTGAGAAATCAACTTGAGAACAAGCCTTGAACAGCCACTATGTTGAGACAGGTGGTGTGAGAGTACAATCTGAAACAGCAATACACTTGACAATGTAGATAAAATGCAACTATTGACAACATGGAAGGATAATAAGGGATAAGGGTTGCAAACACAAAATAAATTTACTTTTTTTCAGCGATCTTATTAGAGCTGGTATTAATGGTGTCATGTTCTAGGGTCTTGTGTTTATATACTGTATGATTAAGCAGATTAATAATCGTATAATATTCTAATTCTGTCACCTTTTTTGTCTTTGAAAATGAAGATTTTTGGTGTGCAAAGATTACAAATGGCTGAGGTATCTATATAGATGATAAGTAACAGTTACAGATAAAGAACAATGCCTAACACTGTCCTAGAAATAGTGACCAACCTATTATCAGTGAACTCTAGGAACACCTTTTATCACTGAAAGAAACCAGCTTCTCTGGGTCAAGAAGTATACCAAAAAATCCTGGAAAATATTGTCATCTCAGATAACAAGGAAGTTCTTAAAGGTGACTAATGTTATATGATGAGGCCTTAGGAGCCAACTTAAAGAGGTTCTCAAAGCCCAAAGATGAGTACATTTAATAACTATAATAGACTGAAATACATGGGTTCATAGTTGAAACAAAAACAGTGACCCATTTAGTTGTCTTTTGAGATTCCAGGGAAAAAACTCATTATTTTATTAAAACTGATGAACACAGAGAAAGAATTGAGTATTTTTCCTCTTCCCTTTATGAATGATTCCATTTAAGTAATTATATAGTACAGTGGGGTATGTTTCTTCTCTCAGAAATAGTCCAGGTAGGGGCTCCTGGGTGCCTCAGTTGGTTAGGTGTCTGCCTTCAGCTCAAGTCATGATCTCAGGGTGCTGGGATGGAGCCCCATGTCAGGATCCCTGTTCAGTGTGGAGCCTGTTTCTCCCTCTGCCCCTCTCCCTCTGCTCATGCTTTCTCTCTCCCTCTATCTCTCAAAGAAATAAATAAAATCATTTTTTAAAAGATTTTTATTTATTTATTTGAGAGAGAGAGAATGAGAGAGAGTGAGGACGAGAGGGGGAAGGTCAGAGGGACAAGCAGGCCCCCTGCTGAGCAGGGAGTCCAATATGGGCCTGGATCCTGTGACTCCAGGATCATGACCTGAGCTGAAGGCAGTCCCTCAACCAACTGAGCCACCCAGCGCACAATAAAAAATTATTTAAAGAAAAAACATTCCAGCTAATAACTGATGACAAAATAACTGAATTATTGGCACCATTCTTTTGCAAACTCTAATGAAATCATGGATGTAGATATTAAGTATCGATGCCTGCTAACATCACAAAAAGTGAGTCAATCAAACATTTTATACCTCCTGGTGAAAGAACATAATACCATCAATGCAGTATTCATCCCCCATCCAAAATCAAACCTGACTCCGACCAAGCCTGTAGGACCAAACATAAACTATCAGGAGTTAGAACAAGGGAGCATGGAGGTGCAGTCAGCAAAATTCAGACAAGGGGAAGCTCTACCAATCAAATGATTTCATTTTTTCAACAAGTATCTTGCAAAGAGAATTGGAGGCAGGGGGATAGGGAGGGAGAGAGAAAGAGGGAAAGAGAACATAGAGATTAAAATAAATATTAAAAAGTAGGCAATACTAAGCTATAGTGTATAGGAATGGATGATGGATAGATGACAAAATTACAAGGAAAAGCAAGGAAGCGATTACCACAAAAGTGAGAATGTGTTTACTACTAGGGTTGAAAGAGGGGGTCATCATCAGGAGCATCCTTGGCAACATTCTATTAATTTCTTGGCCAAGGTAGTGTCAAGAATGTGTACCTTATAATATTTATTAAGTTATGAGTTTGTTTTATGCAGTTTTCTGTGTCTGAATAATATTTTACAATTGAAGGCATGGTATAATAAAAAATATGTTTGATGTGTCTGTTAGCCATTTGTATGTCTTCTTTGGAGAAGTATCTGTTCATGTCTTCTGCCCATTTTTTGATGTGATTATCTTTTTTGGGGGAGGTGTTGAGTGTGAGGAGTTTTTTTTTATAGATCTTGGATATCAGCCCTTTGTCTTTAGTGTCATTTGCAAATATCTTCTCCCATTCCGTGGGTTGCCTCTTTGTTTTGCTGACTGTTCCCTTTGCTGTGCGAAGCTTTTGATTTTTATGAAGCCCCAAATGTTCATTTTCACTTTGGTTTTCCTTTACCTTTGGAGACATGTCTTGAAAGAAGTTACTGTGGTCGATGTTAAAGAGGTTACTGCCTATGATTTTGATAGATTCCTGCTTCACATTGAGGTCTTTCATCCATTTTGAATTATTGTTATATATGGTGTAAGAGAATGGTCAAGTTACATTTTTCTATATGTAGCTGTCCAATTTCCCAGCACCATTTATTGAAGAGACTGTCCTTTTTCCACTGGATATTTTTTCCTGCTTTGTCAAAGATTATTTGACCATAGAGTTTTGGGTCCATATCTGGACTCTCTACTCTGTTCCATTGGTCTATTTGTCTGTTTTTGTGCTAGTACCATGCTGTCTTGGTGATCACAACTTTGTAATAAAGCTTGAAATCAGGCAACGTGATGCCCCCAGCTTTGTTTTTCTTTTTCAACATTTTCTTAGGAATGTGGAGTTTTTTCTGGTTCCATACAAACTTTAGGATTGTTTGTTCCAGCACTTTGAAAAACATTGATTTTTTGATTGGATGGCATTGAAAGTACAGATTGTTTTAGGCAGTATGGACATTTTAACAATGTTTATTCTTCTGATCCATGAACATGGAATGCTCTTCCATCTTTTTGTGTTTTCTTCAATTTCTTTCATGAGTGTTCTGTAGTTCCTAGTGTTCTACAGATCCTTTACCTCTTTGGTTAGATTTGTTCCAAGCTATCTTATGGTTTTTTGTGCTATAGTAAATGGAATTGATTCTCTAATTTCCCTTTCTATATATTTTTTCCCTTTCCATATTTTTACTGTTAGTATATAAGAATGCAACTGATTTCTGTGTATCCTGCCACATTACTGAATTGCTGTATGAGTTCTAGTAGTTTGGGGGTGGAGTCTCTTGAGTTTTCCATATAAAGTATCATGTCATCTGTAAAGAGAGAGACTTTGAGTTCTTCTTTGCCAATTTGAATATCTTTTATTTCTTTTTGTTGTCTGATTGCTGTTGCTAGAACATTTAGTGCTATGTTGAACAACAGTGACATGAATGGGCATCCTTGTCTTGTTCCTGAACTCAATGGGAAGACTGTCAGCTTTTCCAAATTGAGAATGATATTCACTGTGGGTTTTTCATAGGTAGATTTTATGAAGTTGAGGAATATTCCCTCTATCCCTATATTTTGACGAGGAATGGATGCTGTATTTTGCCAAATGCTTTTTTGGCATCAATTGAGAGAACCATGTAGTTCTCTCTTCTCTTATTGATTTGTTCTATCACATTGATTGATTTGTGAATGTTGAACCACCCTTGCATCCCAGAGATAAATTCCACCTGGTCATGTTGGATAATCTTTTTAATGTACTGTTGGATCCTACAGATGTATAAAGATATGGTCTGGGGCACTTGGGTAGCTCAGTTGTTAAGCATCTACCTTGGGCTCAGGTCATGATCCCGGAGACCCAGGATGGAGCCCCACACTGAGCTCCCTGCTCAGCAGGAAGCCTGCTTCTCCCTCTCTCACTCCCCCTTCTTGTGTTCCCTCTCTCGCTGTGTTTCTCTCTGTCAAATAAATAAATAAAATCTAAAAAAAAAAAAAGAAGATATTGGGGTGCCTGGGTGGCTCAGTTGGTTAAGCGACTGCCTTCGGCTCAGGTCATGATCCCAGAGTCCTGGGATCAAGTCCCACATCGGGCTCCCTGCTCAGTAGGAAGCCTGCTTCTCCCTCTCTCACTCCCCCTGCTTGTGTTCCCTCTCTGGCTATGTTTCTCTCTGTCAAATAAATAAAATCTTTAAAAAAAATTAAAAAAAAAAAGAAGATATGGTCCATATATGCAATGGAATATTATGCCTCCATCAGAAAGGATGAATACTCAGCTTTTGTAGCGACATGGATGGGACTGGAGGAGATTATGCTGAGTGAAATAAGCCAAGCAGAGAAAGTTAATTATCATATGGTTTCACTTACCTGTGGAGCATAAAGATGAACATGGAGGGCATTAGGAGAAGGAAAGGGAAAATGAATTGGGATAAATCGGAGGAAGAGAGGAAGCATGAGAGACTGTGGACCCTGAGAAACAAACTGAGGGTTTTGGAGGGGAGGGGGTAAGGGGATGGGTGAGCCTGGTGGTGGGTACTGAGGGCACATATGGCACGGAGCACTGGTGTGGGGCACAAACACTGAATCTTAGGACAGTGAAAAAATAAAATAAAATATAAAAACATATATAAATCAAAATTAATAAAGAAATATATATTTACAAATATAAATTTACATAAATAATTATTTCATATTCATTATTTATTAATGTGTATTATTTATTTTTATTTAATTTATTATTTATTTGCTTATAATTTATAATATAATATTTTATATATATATTTAATCCCTGTTCCTGGCACCCAGCTCCCCAAACCATTTGAATTTCCAAAGTAATAGGGTATCTTTTGTCAAAAAATGCCCCCATTGAGCACACCTGAGTTTATGTTAACCAAGTGACTTAGGATGGTGATTAGAAGGTTGGCACTTTCAGCACCAACCACCGATCTGACCTCCGGGAAGGGAGCCGTGTGTGCTGCAGATTAATCTTTATGCAAATTTTTGAACAAGTTTTGATGAGCTAGCTCTCAGGATGATAAATGTTTCCATGTGCTGGGAGGGTAGCAAATCCCAGTTCCATGGGGACAGAAGCCTCTGCACTCTGGACCCTTTCAGGTCTCACTCTATGTGTCTCTTCATCTGCTTATTCTCCTGTGTCCTTTATACCTTTTATAACAAACTGTTGAAGTTTACTTAGAATGCCAAACTCTTATGATAGGTAACTCTGGGTGCTTACACTTAAATTGGTATTTATTTTTGCTTTTCAATTTTTTAGTGGTGGAAAATTATTCTACACTCAAGACCATTGAGAGAAATGGGATCATTCCCTGGTATCAGAGGCTATCTGGTAGCATATGAGAGGAAAATATGAGAACTTTTATCTAGCTATCTGTCTGTCTGTGTATCTACATTCTTTTTTTTCTTTTAAGATTTTATTTATTTATTTGACTGAGAGAGACATCACAGGTAGGCAGAGAGGCAGGCAGAGAGAGAAGAGGAAGCAGGCTCCCTGCTGAGCAGAGAGCCTGATGAGGGCCTTGATCCCAGGACCCTTAGATCACCACCTGAGCCAAAGGCAGAGGCTTAACCCACTGAGCCACCCAGGTGCCCTGTGCATCTATATTCTTAACCTTATTCTTTTCTATTTTCATGTATAGTTTACCGTGTTCATATTAGTATTCTAGTGCTATGTATAATTTACAACTAAGTGAATATCGGGCATGCATACTCAGTTTTTTTAATAGATAGGGAATTACAAGCAGAATGGTTTGTAGGCCACTGGTCTCCTCACTTGAACAAGAGTGAGGGGAAGGTTGAAATGAGGAGGGATGGCAGGCCTTGGTGTCCTGGAGGGAGTGATGTCTTGGGAATGCAAGTCTGTCCATAGCCTCAAGTTCATAGGCCAATGTGGAGGGAAATGAGTCTCATCAGTAATTCTAAACATGATTAGGATACAGATCACAAATACATGGATAATAAGTCCATATTCTATCCTCACAACATTGCCATGAAATCTAAATATCTAATTTTATAAAAGGGAAGCAGAGATTCAGACAAGTGAAATCAACTAGAACATATCTAGGTGTCATAACTAAATCTTCTATCCCCAATTTGTGTCCTTAATTTTGGAGTGATAATGGCATTCTTTTGTTGTTTATAGTAGATATACATTCCTATTTAAGATTTGTAAACAATAATTTTTTTGTCCTGAGTTAAACAACAAATAACAATTAGCTGTGGGTTTATAGAGTAGATAATAAAATAGTAAATTCGCTGGGATTAACCATAATTTTGTAGGCACTCAGAAAGAGATCAGAAGTATACTCAACCAAAATAGATCATCTTTGGTGGTGTTAAATTACTGTCCTGGACCTGCGACCTGACTTCTCAGTGTTCTACATACCCAAAGGTAAGATTGTCTTACTTTCTGGTAACTAATCAGGCACTGACTTATGATGTTGGCACACTGCAGTGTGTTTTAGGCAAATGTAGCGTCAGCCCTACTCACAGTTTGGAGAAAATAATGATGATAACATTTTCACCGGCTCTTTTCTGAATTGCCAGCCTATGTTTAGAAGAATGATTATATTCTGAGGCATGCTTGTGTAACAGCATGAAGGCTAATTGTTGTTCATTTAGTTTACAGCTCTTCCTACCTAAGTCTTTATGATTTGCCAACATTTGTTAGAATTTAGAGCACTAAGCCCATTTGACTGCTTACCATTTGCGAGGGGGACGATCTCAGTGTCAAGTAAGGATCAGGAGCTATGAATCAAGACCAGAAATTGCAGAAGGAACACATGAAGAGTCAATCAGTAGATCAGGCATGGAAGCTGGGTACCAGTCACGATGCATCAACCCTGAACCCATTAGGCTTCATGGATTTGCATTCTTTGCACTCCTTTTTAGAGGATCACTGATCGGTTAGCAGGGCAAAAAGCATATGGGGGAAAAATTGAAGGCTTCCCTCATCTCCCTAAGGGCAAGAGAACAAAGCCTGAGGCATAAATTAAAAGCAAAGTCAAGAAGTCTAAGTAGACTGTGATAGTCTCAAAGGTATGAGACTTCAAAGCCATAGACTTGTTATTATATTTGTCATGAAGCAATAAATACCTTGAAATGGAAAATACATCCCCTTTTTTAGGGAAGACTCCATCTGATTGGAGCAAAGAGGAACCAATTCCAAGAGTGACACAGTTGTGATTCATTGTCAAGAGTAAATTACACACACCAGTAGTTTCTTTAGTCATGACATTTTAATCACTCAAAGTAAACATTTTCAAAGTGGTTGCATAACAAACTGGTGGTGCTATATTTTTCTTAATTTCTTCCTAATATGAAGAGGTCAAAAGTAGAGTTGCAGAACAAGTTGTTTGTGTGTGAGCTAAGATAATTTTGGCATCATGCTATGAGAATGGTTCCTTCTACAGAGTCTATAAATGGAATAGAAGTTCTGTTGCAGATGCCTTCCACAGTATGGGAGGATGAACGAGTTTCTCAGATGCTCTCAGGTCATTCTCATAAGAGGAAACTGTACTTCCTTATTATTGCTACTGCTCTGAACTTACAACAGGAAATTTCTTTCTTGAGATACTTGGTTTACAAATGTGCAGACTTCTACACAAGAACATTCCCTCTCTGATAGTTACACTTCTGGAATATTGATAGGAGAGTCACTCAAGTCTCCAAGTTCACCAAGAAGGATGGATAATTAGAAACCCAGGAGTTATTTGTGAATAAACCAAGACCATTGCCTGCTCTCACGCTGTTTACTTGCAATCATTGCTATAGCTAGTCGGTCCATGTATTTGACCATGGATATCCTACCATCTTGGGACACAAGAATTAAATGTCACGTGGCTATCTACAATATATGTTTTCTCTCAACAGAAATAGGAAACAGGTCATCAACAGTATCACAAAATTGCAGCATTCTGGGCCTTTCTCACTTCTACAGTTCTTTAGTACCTATTAAAATGGTTGGCTGGGCGCCTGGGTGGCTCAGTGGGTTAAAGCCTCTGCCTTTGGCTCAGGTCATGATCTCAGGGTCCTGGGATAGAGCCTATGTCAGGCTCTCTGTTCAGCAGGGAGCCTGTTTCCTCTGCTCTCTCTGCCTGCCTCTCTGCCTGCTTGTGATCTCTCTCTGTGTCAAATAAATGAATACAATCTTTAAAAAAAATTAAAAAAAATAAAAAATAAAATGGCTGACTGGAAAACTTCTGGAATATTGTTTAAAACAACTGTGTCTCACTCTGAGCAAAAGAATTTGTAGACACCTTAGAATTTTACCATGGGCATATTTGACTTTCAAAAGCATATATGAAAGAACTGCTATATATACACATGTCTATTTACAGTCAATCCTTGATCCATTGTGCTGTCATGGGGCTTCCTTAACATTGGCTTGGTCCTTGACTGGGAAAATATTTTCAAGTTGAATTTTATGATAATACTTTGGTTTTTTATTTAAAACCACTATGAAAAAGAAGCACATAAAATTTCTTACAGTATTATGCACAGTGTATTGTCACTTTCCATCCTGGATGTCTTGATCTGAAACATAAGTGAAAAAATGTTCTTTTTGAAATTAGTGCTAAGAAGAGCTTTGCTTCCCTTGGAGAACCATCAGTTCCTTCTGCAAATGGCAATTATGTAACTGGTTGGGGCACTTGGCTACCAGGAAGCTCAATGCTTTGATTTGGTTATTTAATGATATGTTTACTCTTACCTGTATGTTTTTCCTTGGATCCTAGTATATGTTTCTAAATGTTTATTTATTTAAAATTTACTGTGCCTGTCTTTTGGAGTTATTCAAACCCCTCATTCAATGAAGTGCTGGTATAGCAAATATAAATAAGAAATTTTTAAAAAGGGATTAAGTTTGGGAATAAAATAAAATGATGCCATGAAATTCCCATGAAATTACTTCCTCACTACTTAAATCAGTGTACTGGAGTTTCCTCTTTGGGAATTAAGTCTGAAACTCTTTTTTTCATTTCTGATTGAATGCGACTTTGGGAAAATTAGCTGAAAGCTCTTCCCCAGGGAAATGTCAAAGTTAATAAAATTCTAAGGAATTTGCTAAGTCATCATTTTCACCATAATCACAGCATGTTAGAATTTTATGTACTGAATACTTTTTCTTTTTTAATTAAAAAAAATTTTAGATAAACTAGGGAAGAAATAGTTTGAAAGCATCAATTAAGCATTTTCATTTTTTCCCCATTAATGTGCGAGAAATATGATAATTTATATCTATATGTGAAATTAGTAGGGAGAGAATTTTAGTCATTCTTGATGGCAAAACTTCAAGTAGTGAAACATTTTAAAATATTGGAATGGGTACTATTATTTACATGGTTCAAAATTCAAGAAATACAAATTTATATCTAGTGAAAAGTTTCTCTTCAAATCCTGACCTCTAGCTGCCCACCTTCCTTCCTAAGATGCAACCCATCTTACCAGTTTCTGATGTCTTTTTAGAGATATTTTATGTTTACACAAACAAATGTATGTATACATATATATATTTACATGCAAGTGTACGCAATTCCTCCCTTTTAGTAGAAAATGTAGCATACTATTAGATAATTGTTTTTCATCTTTTAAAAATTGTGTACATAGTATCTTGGAGATATTTCAGAAGAGTACAAAGAGCTTTCACTTTTTTTTTTAGTTTTTTAATTACTAGAACATAGAGCAGTGTTTATTAATATTGCCAAGTAACACATTTGTTCAAATGAAAATTTTCTTTTACATTGTTTTTCTTTTTTTCTTCATTTTCTTTTTTTAAAGATTTTAAAGATTTTTAAAAAGATTTTACCTATTTATCTGAGAGACAGCAAGAAAGAGAAAGAGAGGGAGCAAGAGTACACACACAAGTGTGTGTGGGGGGGCAAATGGAAAGCGAGAAGCAGGGGAGAACCCATGACTTTGATCCCAGGACCCCAGATCAAGACATGAGCCAAAGGCAGACACTTAACCAGCTGAGCAAACGGAGAGGGAGGAGCAGGGGGCAACCCATGACCTTGATCCCAGGACCCCAGATCAAGACATGAGCCAAAGGCAGACACTTAACCAGCTGAGCCACCCAGTTACCCCTCTTCATTTTTTTCTTAAGCCTTCATAGGATGTCATTTATGGCTGTTTCATAACTTACCAGACCTTTATTAATAAACATCTATACTTTTTTCAATCTTTTGTTATTATAAACAATGCTGAACTGGATAAGCTTATACACACCTACCATTTCTTGGGTGTTGTAAGATGAATTCTTATGTGTAGACTTATTGGCTCAAAGGACATGTGCATTTTTAATCTTGCTTGGTACCATGAATTGCCCTCAGTGGAGTCATTCTGATTTACAGGCACACCTGCACTGTGACTGCCTATTTCTCTACACTCTGCCAGCACACAGTGTTTATCAAACTTTCTAATCTGTGTGGTTCTGATAAATGAAAAAATGTTTTCTCATTGTAGTTGTAATTTGCATTTTTCTAGTTCAGGAAAAAAAAGTATACTTTCTTTTTTTAAGGACAAAGAATCCCTAAGTTATGTGGAGTATAATCTGACCCTTAATACTGTTCTTGGAGTCTGCAGCAGGTTAACAGTGGAGTTCAGAGATCAAGAACATGGCAACATGCCCAGAACCAACATGGAAAGAAAATTCAGCAGGCCCCATTTCAAGCATATTTGCCTTGGCAAAGTCCCTGATGATGTCCCTAGAATATGTGCATGCAATTAGCAATTAGAAGCTAAGTTCCAGATTCCCCAATGACCACAAAAGTTGCTTCTAATTACTTAAGAGAGGTGTTTTTTTGGGGTTTTTTTTGCGGGTTTTTTTTTTCCCTTTGCCTCAATCTATCTCTTAGAAAAATGAAGTAAAACAGGTTCTATATTCATAGATAAAACTAAGCCACACAATAGAACTGAAGGGGGTTGGGTGGAATCATCTGGGTCACATGAGGGTTATAAAGATTAAATGATATGTTTAACACTAGGACTATTCTGTTTAGGAAGGAGGCATGTTGCTAATTAGCATAATTGCCTCATGACTTGCAGTAACTCAGTGTTTTTTTTTTAATTTTTTTTGGTTTGTTTTGGTGCGTTTGCATAAGAAAATTATTTAATGGTGTTTAGTGCTGTATCTCTTTAAAAATAATCATATGGGGGCGCCTGGGTGGCTCAGTTGGTTGGGCGACTTGCCTTCGGCTCAGGTCACGATCCCGGAGACCGGGGATCGAGCTGCTTCTCCCTCTCTCACTCCCCCTGCTTGTGTTCCCTCTCTGGCTATGTTTCTCTCTGTCAAATAAATAAAAATCTTGGGG
This sequence comes from Spilogale gracilis, assembly GCA_004023965.1. Lineage (NCBI taxonomy): Eukaryota > Metazoa > Chordata > Mammalia > Carnivora > Mephitidae > Spilogale > Spilogale gracilis. Next base: position 8,712 of record PITA01018228.1, on the reverse strand, counting down.
AAAAAAAAAAGAAAACTTAGTCAAATACAATTCCTCGGGTTAATTCTCCGGAGAAGCCTCTCTTAAAAAGCTTTTAGCAAATCCAAACTGGTTTATTATTATTATTATTATTATTATTATTATTATTATTTTACTTTGGGCCAGGTTGTCTGACACTTAATGGCTCGGTAATCTTACATTCTCTCTCACAGCATCCTCGGAACACAGCTGAAATAAAAATATGTCTATAGAAGAAAATATTTTGTAAGCATAATAGTTACGGATGAAATTCGTTCAGTTTAGCAAAGAAGGACTTCATTTGTGTTTAGAGAAAAAGTGGGTTGGGCCTCGTTTATCTCCCTGGCGTGGTATTCTTTTCACTTCTCATTCCAAGATCTAACAGCTGGAGCTCATTTCTTTAACCTTTAATAGGTGTGTGCTAATAAACTTCTTAGTAGCAGGAAGATAAAACAGATCACGAGTCAGACACTCCGAAGAAACAATCAGTGGTGGTTCCGAGCAAATTTCCGCGCTGATAATTCTGCAACCGCCCCACTCCTGGCCCGCCCTCGCTGCAATGCCCCACGGCTAGCTGGAAGCCAGAGAGCTCGCAGGCATAACACAGGGGGCTAGAGCCAGAGTCGGCCGAACTCCAACCGCCCTGGGGACCTCCGAGGTCTGGGGACGCGCCGTTCAGCCAGGTGCGCAGGCGGCAGCAGCTGGGCACCGAGTTGCACGTGGCAACAGGTGCAGCGCAGTCCGGAGCTGACGCCGGGGGCCTGGGGTGCGTAGGCATTTAGTCCGGGAGTGTGCGGGGCTTCGGGATCCGGACGCGGGAGCGCGAGAGGAGGGAGCGAATTGGCTGGTTGAACCCGGCAATCTATCGAGTAGAGCGGAGCCCAGCGGAGCGCGGCGGGAGTCTCCGGGGCCTGCGTTCCACGGTACCGCCGCGCGCCTCTTTCCAGTTTCTCCCGGCGCAGCTCCCCCCCCCCCCCCGCCGCGCCCTTGAACGCCGCCTGCCTTTTGTTTCCGGCAGGGAGGTGCAGGCTAGGGCAGCTTGGAAAGGGTGGCAGCGGGCGAGCGGGATAGAGGCGGCGGAGCTTTTCTATTTACAAGTTTCCCGAACTCCCCGCCCTTGCTCCACCCCCAGCGACTCGAGAGAGGCGGGGAGGCTGGGGCGCCCCGGACTCCGGGTTCCCGCCTGGCAGCTGCAGCGGCTGCATGCGTGCGGGGGTGGGGTGAGGGACGAGCTGAGAGTCTCCAGGTGCAGACGTTGCCCGCGGGGCACTGATTGCACCGCGGGTCTCCGGGGTGGGCCTGGGGCGTCTCCGTCCGGGATCCGAAGGGCGCGGGGCTCTCAGTCCCCCTTTCCCCTACTCTGCGTTTCGGCTCCCTGGACGGGGAGGAGGAGGAGAAGGAGCTGCGGGTAAGTGCAGAGTTGAGAAGATTCCCGCTGCCCAGCCTGCGGGCGGTGGAGATCTCCGGCGGGGGCGGGGGTGGGTAGGAGGACAACGTGAACGGGACCGTACTAAGGTGACAGGAACTAGCTTTGAGGGAGGGGGCGGGTAATCTAAGGGTTTGGGTGCAAAAGTTGGGGGAGAGATGGGGCGACAACGCCGCTGGAGCGGAGGCTACGGAGATCCGGTCTCACGTGGGGTCCGAGCAGCTAGTGCGGCACACACGGATGCGGATGGCAGTAGCTGTCACCTTGAAAGTGACCGAAGAGGTTTCCAGTAGACCCAGACTGACCCGCATATGCTCGCAGCCGGAAGCCTCCCACCAGATACTTGACCGGTCAGGGCCCGGCAGTCCTGACTTCTCCCTTTGCGGTTCGCTTGGGCCCCTTTCAGCAGAAGCAATCAGGGCTGAAATGTGGCGTTAATGAGGTTGCTGCAATTTCCAAGGTCTCCTTGTCCCGTGCCTTACTACTTCCTTTGGCTTGCGCTTTTCTAGATCTCTAGAAAAATCCACTCCTAAGTAAAAGTCACCTGATTGCTACTCTACAGTAATGATGGGACTTAATTTTTTTTCTCCTTTTCAAGACGTACTCTTTACAAATAACTAAGTGATTTGTGGACTTTGACTTAACATAAATTATTTCGGAGTAAGAGTGGAGCGATTAATTTATTTAGCCTGCCCAAAGTTTCACTACTCTTAACTGTTATTGAATTCAGTAGTTTGTGTGCTGAGAAAGGAAATCCACTGTGTTTTGTTTGTTTGGATAAAATCAAAGTCTTAGGCAAAACGCAGAGAATGACCAGGTTTATGTTTTTGCCAGGTGATGGGATTTCAATCATCAGCACACTGAATCCCTAGCCCTGGGGGTGGAGGGTGGGTTGCAGGTGTTAGGAGTTGAGGGGAGAAGGGGAGTCCCTCGAGCAGGGAGGGGGATAAAAAGGAAATGAGTCGCTGCTTCTTGGGAACCTATAACCTCCTTAAGGAGTCTAGATACACTCAGATAGCAGCGTGTGGTTAACCCTGAGAGAAACCGAAGAGTTTGGAAATGCTATAGGGTAGACCAGCTTCTTTTTCAGGGATAATTAGGGCAGGAAATGATGGAAAATTTAAATTGAACCAGTGATGCCTTATTTGCGTAGTGCTTTGCAATGTGTAAGATGCTTTGATTTTTTTTTCTTCAATATGGTATTCCATAAGGAGAGTTATACAAAGAAATGATTAGAACTATTTATCCTTAAAAAATGGTGGAATTGAGTTTAAAATAATTATTTGTGCCAACTTTTCCCTCTCTTAAAAATCAGCATTATGGAGAAAATAGTGCTTGCAGAAGTTCTGTACCTTTTAATTATATATCAATAATACATGGTTAAAATTTTGGACTATTTCATAGAGCTATAAAATTCTAGCTAGATTTCTTTCTTGGTATTTCAGTTATCAGACGGAAGCATTTAGAAAGCATGTCACATAATAGCCCTTCTCTGTTGGCCTTGTTCCATGTATGCTTGCTGTATAAAAATGGGTAGGTTCAGAAAAAGTATGAATTAAATAATTCCACCATCCAAATAAAATCAGTGTTTTCTTTGTGCTGGTTAATAGATAAATATATTTTTTACAGCTACATAGTTTATACAGAGCTATTACATGCTGATTTTTTTCCCCCCACTGCTTAATGTAGGAGGAAAAAGTTTGCAGGTCATTACAATTATCTAGGAATCTTATTTTTTTTGGCTACATAATATTACATTATATAGAGGTAACAAATTATAAGCTAAACTTTTATTTCCAATTACTATTATATACTGTTGCAACAAATATCACTGATTAAACTTTATCCACAGGGCCTACTTTCTTAGGATGGAGTCCTTGAAGTACAGTTTTTAGCTCAAAGATCTCTTGATACAGATGGACCATTTGCTTTCCAAAAAGTGTTTTACCCAAGTATGATCCCACCAGCACTCTGAGACTATTTGTGTTATGGTATTCTGGTTAATATGGGGATCACTGCTAAAAGGAAAAATAATTCCTCCAGCTTTATAAGTGAACAGTGCTTTCTTGATACCTACATTTTCAGTTCTTTAATTATATATCATGAATACTGACAAAATTTAGTTATTTTTCATTTTTCCTTGCTTTTTTTGTGAATGTAGTACCAATTTTTTTATACTGGGATGTTAGTATTTTCCTATTTGGAAGAACTTTTATGGATTGATAATAAACTTTTACCTTTCATATTGTAGATTTCTGGCTTTATAAATATATCTTGGCCTTATAAAGACAAATACCATGAGTTTACAGTGGTTTTGACTTAGAGGTGCTCTATACTTTAATGTAGCCAACTCTGTTGACATTCTCAAAAAGAAAATTAACACTTCTAGGGCGCCTGGGTGGCTCAGTTGGCTAAGCGGCTGCCTTCGGCTCAGGTCATGATCCCATCGACCTGGGATCGAGTCCCACACCGGGCTCCCTGCTTGGCGGGAAGCCTGCTTCTCCCTCTCTTACTCCCCCTGCTTGTGTTCCTCTCTGACTGTGTTCCTCTCTGTCAAATAAATAAAATCTTTAAAAAAAGAAAAAAGGAAAATGAACACTTCTGAATTATAGCTTAAGGACTTGGTGACAGTGGCAGACTTTTAAAAGAATCTCCTCTTTCTTTCCCACCAATTCTGAGTAAGATTTCTTTCAAATCCATTAGAACAACCTCCATGTCCTGGAGTAGAGACAGTTGCAAACCATATTGGGTTTGTTGATAAATAGTAGTGCATGGTATATACCATTCGAAACAACATTCTTCAAAATTAGAACAAAGTTTTAAATCCCAGGGAGTAAAAATGTTTCTGATCTGTGATTTAGGCTAATTTATACACTTATTTTCATTTATTTGTAGTAGTAGTGTCTTGCCAGATTGTTTGTATAATCATTATTACAGCTCATATTGAATTGTTGATGAGTCTTTTCTTGATGTCTAGACAGATGTGTATGTAGTATAGAAATTTTCCCAAGTTTCCAACACTATTTGCAGATGAAACTATTTGAAGGGGAAGAGGGCGACAAAAGCATTCTGATTTCCCGAACTTGAGTTATCTTTCCATACTATGGAAGTTTAAGTATACCCTGAGGACTTTTATTTTTTTATTTTTTAAGATTTTATTTATTTATTTGACAGAGAGATCACAGGTAGGCAGAGAGCCCAATGTGGGACTCATCCCAGGACCCTGAGATCATGACTTGAGCCAAAGGCAGAGGATTAACCCTCTGAGCCACCCAGGCACCCCTACCCTGAGGACTTTTAAAGGCCTTGCTGAGAATGTTCTGCGTCTCTTAGGGTCCACAAATAAGCCACCAGACCATATATGAGCCCCAAGGATAAGGTTGGTGTGTGTTGCTTGTGTTTTAGGGCATGTAAAAACAAGCCTAAACTTTCTCTGGTGCAAAGTGACCTCCCCTACTTGCCTGGTAGGGACCTGGGAAGTGTGAGGCTGTGCCCTTTGGAGAGGTGATGAGTGATTCCCTGCTACAGGAAAAGGATTAGGTCATATGGAGTATGGCTTCACCTGCCTGAAATTTTTTTCAGAAAAGCCTGCTTTAACCAGGGTTTCTCATACTTTGGGAAATCAGTTATAACCAGTAACTGAGTTCAACTGGCAATTACTACTATTGATGTATTTTTCTAAATCAAGTTTATACAGGATTGCTCTGGTGATAGTTATTTTTATTTTTATTTTTATTTGTCTATTTATTTATTTAAAAGATTTTATTTATTTGACAGAGAGAAACACAGCAAGAGAGGGAACACAGGCAGGGGGAGTGAGAGAGGGAGAAGCAGGCCTCCCGCCGAGCAGGGAGCCAGATGCGGGGCTTGATCCCAGGTCTCCAGGATCGTGACCTGAGCCGAAGGCAGTCGCCTAACCAACTGAGCCACCCAGGTGCCCCAGTTTTTTTTTTATTTTTAAAGGAACGCCTGCAATATTATTTGAAATCAGAACTTGTTATTCTTCCATGTGAGCATTTATCCATAATATTAACATGTGACTTTATCTTATTCACTTGGCTCAAGATAAAAAATATATTTCTATTTTGGGGATGATCGATTTTGGTGCTGATCTTTACGATGTAGATAGATAAAATAAAACTTCATTTTTCCTTTTTAAATTTTTATTTATTTAAAAACATTTTTTTAAAGATTTTTTTATTTATTTGACAGAAACACAGCCAGAGAGGGAACACAAGCAGGGGGAGTGAGAGAGGGAGAAGCAGGCTTCCCACCTAGCAGGGAGCCCGATGTGGGACTCGATCATGACCTGAGCCAAAGGCAGCCGCTTAACCAACTGAGCCACCCAGGTGCCCCAAGACTTCATTTTTCATACACCATAAGATATTTTGCAATTTGTGATTGCCCTGATGTATAATGTTTTCACAATGAGGAAGAGAAGGTTTGCTCAACAAAGAGAATTGTTTGTTTACTAAACAAGCCTGAATCTGGAGGTGTTAGGTAAATAGCTTTCAAGCACTTCAGAGTTCCATTTTCACATACACATCTTTGATTCCGAAACCACCATCTTAGGTATTCATTAAAGAGGGTGGGTTTTCTGTAGTCTGCATGCAAGCCCGATATTGAAGAGAAAATATTTACATCTGGCTAATAGGCTCGTATCTAAGCTTCTGAATGTTCTGTGTACATATTACTTGCATGGGTAAAAGTAAAAATCCCACATCCTACTATTCTCACATAAGTTTTAGTTCATTTTGAGGTTGTAAAACTAAATAGGTTTAAAGTCCCTTAGTTTCTTTTGGGGTTTACTTTTTTTAGTAGGGTCGACTCCATTCTTTTTGAGCAGTGAAGAGAGAGCATGTACAGGTTGCAAGCTTCTCAGACTAGCTGCAAAGGGCAAAGTGGTTGCAGGGAAATTACTTCCAGTTTTTGTTAATTTTGCCAGATAGTGTCTGACTTCGTGTTTCAGTAAGAGTTGTGTTAAGTGAGAGGGCAGGACTGGCCAGCTTCCTACCATGTGCACGCAGCAAAAGAAAGCTCAGCATGGGAAGAAAATAGACTGTGAAGAGATCAGGCTTAGAGGTAAGATGACATGGAAAGAGGGGACTTAAAGCCATCAAATTCCTTATTTTCAGTCTTTTAAATTCTTGTAAATATTTGTACTTTGCCAATTTATATTTACACTCAGTGCAAGAAAATGAAATTGGCGCTGATGTTCGTGGGCCAGTCAACCATGATTCAGCTGACCTTCCATGATTAATTAAAACATTTCAGGACATGCGTGTCCTAAATTGGCTTTGAGAAAGCAATTCTCGAACAGTAGGAAGGAGATGTGTAAAAATATATTCTTGTTTAAATAGATGCTTAAATACAAGTAGATAAGCTTTGACTGTGGTTGTGTTTATTGGAACAAAAATTGAAGCCTATATAGAGCCTTCTACAAAAAATAGAAGCCTATATAAGCCTTGTATGTATATAAAGACAAGCCATGTAAGAGCTGACATTGAGGGGTGCCTGGGTGGCTCAGTTGGTTAGCGACTGCCTTTGGCTCAGGCCATGATCCCAGAGACCCAGGATCAAGCCCCACATCGGGCTGCCTGCTCAGCGGGAAGCCTGCTTCTCCCTCTCTCACTCCCCTTGCTTGTGTTCCCTCTCTAGCTGTCTTTCTCTCTGTCAAATAAATAAATAAAATCTTAAAAAAAAAGAAAAAAAAAAAGAGCTGACATTGAAACATGGTCTTACCCCTTCTCCCAAACTTTGTGTCCAGTAAACTGAGTTGTATTTGCCAGAATAACTACCAGTTAAATCACCTCCTGCTATGAAAAGTCTGTTTAGTTATATAGTAGACTGCTATACTGTAGCCTTCTTATTTTAGGCAAATTAGGAGGTTGAATCATATGTGCATATTTCTACTAGCTCAAGGGATTATAATTTGAGGCAGGGTTCTAGAATGCCTACTTGTTGGTGAGGGCATCAGAAGGACTGGAGAAATGAGTTAGGGTACATTTTTCTATTTGGTAGAAAAATCTCTTGTTTTATTAGATCTTTAATCTGGACTCTGTATAACGCAGTCATTTATGCAGAGCATACAGTCATGATTATGTTTTCGTATTAAATGGTAAATAAAAGGCATGAAGGAGAATCCTTACTGTTAGAAGCTGAAGTCTTGAAGCCTCAGAGCATATATTGGGCACTTCTTCTGGGCTAAACACTGTAAGGTAAAAGGGCACAGGTGTGGAAACAAAATTTGGCTCTGGTTTTCAGAAGAGTCAGCAGAAAAGTCCCCAAAGTGCGGTTTTCGAAATTGTAGTGTTGAGGGTTCTAGAAATCGCCTTCCCAGATCATGAACATTGTGCCATATATTGCTAATTCTACCTGTTACCTTGACCACAGTGGTAAAGTCAAGCCTGTTGTGACATTTTTGGTCATCTATAGACTATTTGTCCTTAATCAGGGATCCTGATTTTTCTCAGAATTATCGAAAAGCACGATACTTAGCACTGTGGTCTAATTTTGCTTATTTGCTCCAGATAATCTTTTTAGTGACCTCTTCCAACAAGTTTCTGTTAAAGCTTGTAAGCATCTTGAGGATAGGGTCTAAGCCTTATGTTGGGTGCATTTGCATTTTTATAATTCTGTTTTACAAAGTGCCATTCTCAGAACATCTGGCAAACCCATGTGCAAATACTTGTATGGAATTAATTCCGCTTGTGCTAATTGATTACATTCTCCGTGGGTGAAGACGGTCACAAATTGACCATTTCTCATAGAGACTAGGGCTGTTTCTCATTTAGAGAAATATGTAATTACGTTTTAAAAAGTAATTCGGGTGGATTTTTGGTCTGGGGTTGTTTCTCTCTTTGCATTTAATAAGATTTGTTTCTGAGTAGTCTGAAAAACTTTTTCATGAAAAACTTTAAATGATTTTATATTACAGGTATAACTGTTAGGTTACAAGATGGTTATATTGTGTTATGCCATACACTTAAAATTTGAAACCTTATAGGTACATAGTCAAATGAAAATTATTTTCTCCTTAAACGGCCTAAGTACAAGCCTCCAGGACCAGATAATGTTCTTTTTCTCCCCCCCCCCACCTCCTTTCTCTTGTTTTCATTAAGATTGGAATAATAAAAGAGCTATTTCAACTTTTAGCTAGTTTTTTTTTTTTTTTAAAGATTTTATTTATTTGACAGAGAGAAACACAGCCAGAGAGGGAACACAAGCAGGGGGAGTGAGAGAGGGAGAAGCAGGCTTCCCGCCGAGCAGGGAGCCCGATGTGGGACTCG